>PNEQ01112059.1:0-40841 GCA_003012365.1 Medauroidea extradentata
GCAATTATCCCTCTTAAAAACTATAATCATTATACATAAAATTATCTTAATGTTACTAGCATATTCGAGTCTGTGACATTCCACAGGTTAAAACGATACCAGACACGATACCTCTGTGATAATATTAGTAATAGTCATATTTTATAGTGTTTTTATACTGGCCTATCATAGGATCCCACAGACCCCTCACAATCAATACGGAAGTTAAAATGGATGGCAATATGTTACATATGACAATAAAGGCCCCTTCATTACAATTAATCATCACAATTAACCTAAACTGCATTAATTTATATGTATAAAAGTATCAATAAAATATGGCCGTCACAAATGAATAGTTTACAATGTCTGTACTGTGAAATTGGTGAGGCATATACAATAGTTGATTTTCTTTATTTCCGTGTGTAAGAATAAAGAGATCCAAGTAGGCAGAAAAATGAGTGAGAGTCACATTTTTTAACATAGCTTCTTGTGTCTGGCATTAGAGGTGTGGTTTTGGACTTAATATTTGCATACAGAAGAAGTCCATTTACACTGTGTTTGTGTCGAGAGACATGGTTCTGACCCGCATTATGGCAATTCTTCAATATTCTTGGTGTAATCAGAGCTTTATTTATTGAGGCTAGAGAACATAGAATGACTCATGGTTACGGACCCATTAAAAATGGCGAATAAAAATTGCCTGTTTAAGTGTTTAAAAATGTTAAAAGCAGTTGGTGTTAAAAACCTTTGTAGCAGTGTAAAAACTGGACAAAAGCGGTGAAAAAAATTTTAGTTGTAAAATAAACTTGTGTAATACTGTGAAAATAATTATAATTTACCATTAAAATAATTATATTTAACAAAAAAGTTTTGATTTTGCCTCATTATCATTAACTTATAATGTTTACAAAGTATGCCTGCTACTTGACTCAATTGTGAAAATTAAAATAATTGATTAATTTTTCTCATTAGCAGACTATGTAAATATCCTCCTTTTTGTTGAAACTATTTATCCAGAATTTTTATAGTTTTAAACATTTCCAACAGTTTATTCAGCACATGGACAATTTAAAACGCTATATTACAAAATATATATGGTTCAATTAAGTTAATTTGTCTATCGTACCTACCCAAATAGACCAACTGTTTGGTTTTTATTTACTGAAGGAATAGCTAAAGATTTGCGTTCCTCCAAGATTTAGCCATTTAAAATTGTGTTCCTACTCTTAACGATGCAGAGCAACTTCGCGATCTCGCTGTTTACTCATGGATTTATCCGTTGACGTTTTTCGATTATTTCCGTTACAGAAATCAAAACAATAAATGCAACATCTACGAAAGTGCCGAAACAAAACATTAACTTGTAAACAAACATGCGTTAAGTCGTAGATATAAAATGAAACTCAGTGGTAGACTTCGAACTTTTGCTGCCGCTAACGTTGCTCGGCTGCCATCTTGTCGATATATCGAGGTTGGGGTACCGTATAAGCATGGCCGTGCGTGAGCTGATACGCTCCAACGTTGAGGAATGAATACATTTGCGATACTGTATCTATGACTGCGATACGTAAAAGTAAAATGTGAAACAATCAGTTTCTACGCAGTAAAGTGTGTGAAGCAAATGTATTTTTCAGCCTATCCGTTATTTAAAACATTAAAATTTTAGTTAAATTTAAAACATTAAAATTTTAGTTAAAATGGTTAAAATTTATTAAAACGGCATGCATGGACTAACATAATTACAGAGAAACAATAATTAAACAAAACCAGAAATATCTGAAAGGAAAACGTACACATTTTGAAGATTGTGCCTCAACTGATTTGTGACGAAAAACCCGCTAAGGCGTCTGAATTAGCGTGGAACATCGCTTTTAACGAAATTATACTGAAATTAGTAGAGAACTTAAAATCACGCCAAATTTCACAGTATTTCGCGAATTTTGCGAGTCACCATTTTTATGGGTCCTTACTCATGGTACAAGTGAATGCACTGTACATTGGACTGTGTTACAGCAGGCTTTGCTTTAATTGGTAGAACTACACAGCACTAGTGCTGCTACATGTTTTTCTGCAGGCTGTATTGACTGGGTCTTGCTTATAAATGGTGTCAGTAGTGCATTTGTCACAGCTTAGACTGTAAGCTTTGTGGACACTTATAATTTTAGGGTGATGGACAATTTTGTGTAGTTAGGGTGGTAAAGTGAAATACATTTGTATTTACATATTATATAATTCAGATTTTAGGTTTACTGAGTTTTCTATATAGGAAATTGGGAATCACGAACCGAAGATCAGGTTAATAGCCTCTGGACCACTAACATGGAATACTTAGCTACCTTTTTGTCTCTGAGCTGTTCATAAGAAGCTATTTGTAGAGCCAATGATTGTTTGTGGAAAAAATTCTGCAACAGTTTGTTTCAATGCTTTATGTACACATATGAAGATATGCTTCATAATTATTGATAGAATGTATTATTGCATAGATGTGGCTCATTTGACTGTGTCAACAGGAACAAGGTTACTGCGACACCACACGTCTGTGGTTTGCGGGTAGAACCCTAGACGCTGAGAGTTAAAAACTGCCAATCACTGACCATGAATAACGGCTCCATATGTGCACATAAAAGGCATTGAAACAAAGTGTTACAGAATTCTTTTCACAAAAAATTGTGGACTCTAGTTATTTGTTATATGTACTCTTTGGTGCTGAGCTCCGGTGGTTCAACATGGCTAGCTCTACTAGCGTACCTTTGCCCCTCTTGGAATGCTAACTTGAAGGGGGGGGGGTAAGCTCTGTTCAGTCCACCCTCTTCATTCAGACTACACAGTTTGACTGACCATAAAATCATAATTTTAATTTGGAAATATCTATGAACCCTATCATATAGTGTACTAAGCTGTTGGAAAGAAAATAAAAAGCTCTTAAATAACTGAATTTGAATTTAATTTGTGTTACACTTTCTGATCTTACATTTTAGAAACTGGTCATGTCAAAATTACACAAGCATAAACAAGGCATGTATGGCCCACCACAGGATAAAAAGTGTGTCATGTTCCTTGATGACCTCAACATGCCTGCCAAGGATATTTATGGTGCAACACCGCCTCTGGAGTTGCTGAGACAGTTGTTTGACCATTGTCACTGGTACGTAGTTTTTTAGCAGTGTTTTATTTAGTAGGTTATATGGGATGTAACCACATCAAATGTCCATATCCCATGGCTGTGACAAAGGTGTATGTAATAAGAGGGTAGTCATCTGTATTTTTAATGAAGACTTGACTGTTTTAACACAGTTTTTCTGTATGATGTAAATCTTGACTAAACTGAACATTGTTAAACTATTGTAGTTTCATTCAACTTGTATACATTATTATTAATTAACTGCAGTATGTATTTACCCATGTACCACCCACACATTTTGTCATAAAAATGAAATTGAAAAGTTGGGGTGCACATGTAAATCAAGGTTTTAAATGTACAATACACAGCCTGAGAGTTGGGTGTATCATACATTACAGACTGCTGGAAGAGTTTGTTGCAATGAAATATACATGTGAAATATTTTTCTATCAGATTGTAGCTCATTAGTACAGACCTGGAAATTTTGCTGGTTCATTGTCCTACCAGCTTGATTCCACAGTCATGTGTACAAAACAGTCAACTGTCGACTATACGACCCCGGGAATAATGACCCTCTTGAAGTTACAAACCTTTTCCCAGGAACCGTGGAAAATTGAAAAAAAAAATTTAGCTTAAAAATTTTTTTAATTCAAAGAAAATAGCAGAAAAAGGCGTCACATTTATTATGGCCACAAATGGCTGCAGTTATTTCTCGAAATCTATACTGCCGCACACTGTGTGCTTGTTCTAAAAATATACGTTACTGCCCCTTCCTCCCACACGACGCGATGGCCAGCTGGCTGGCCGATTGCATCTTCCCATCGGTTGTTGCAGGCGGAAGACTCCATATTGCTGGCGACGTTTTTGATTAATTTTGAGTCAAAGAAATGTCATATATACGCGTCCATTGTATCTATTTATTCAAAATAATTCACTCTACTGAAAAATATTACTACTCCATATTTCTTCAGGAGTTATCAGACAATGATTTAGCCCGCAGACGGGATGCATGTGCGTTGCTTCTTCAGACTTTCGACATAATCCCAAAACGTGGAGCGGTCATTTTACTAATGAGTGTGCCATCTATCGGAGCTGTTGATCATGGAATATTGTGTTCTGGTCCAAGGAAAATCCACATTATGTCGAGGAATTGGAACATAATCTTCCACATGTCATGATGTGGGCTGCAATGAACAATCGAGAGTTGTTTGTACCATATTTCTTTGATGGAACGGTGAACTAGACGACTTATCTGGACATGCTACAAACCTGGTTTGTACCACAACTGGAGGAACTTGGTATTCTGAATGATGTGTGGTTCCTAAAGGATGGAGCGCCAGCCCATTATGCCATCTCTATTAGGGAATACTTTGCCGAGGTCTTTCGGAAGCGTTTGATTGGCCTAGGTTCCGCAGTACTGCCTACTACGCCACCTGAATGGCCACTTCGAACCCCAGATCTCTCGACGTGTGATAATAGCCTGGGGCTTCATGAAGGAGTGTGTTGCACAGCAGCGCTACAAATTCACAGATGAACTCAAAAGAAGCAGTGAGTCCTGCTTTTGCTCATATCAGCCCGCGAATGCTTCAGAAGATGTCTCACAGAACTTTATGCAAAATTATTCTCTGCCATGAGAATGAAGGAGCCTAAACGGATCCACTGGATACTTAAGGTTATTGTGGCGGCGCACCACTGCTGTATGCAGAAGCAATGCACACCTGACAGCCTGTCAGTGCAAGACAGCACAGTGGGGCGCTGTACATCCCTGACCGGCCAGACGACCGCTAACAGCTTGCCACCCCCAGGCACATTCCATTGTCCAGGCAGGATAAGGGATTACTGGGGTCGCCCAGCAAGACCACAACTCAACCAGGAGAAGGCAGTCTCTCCCGATACGCTGAACAGAACAGTTTACATGCGTCCAGCCAGTGCGGTATTGTGAATGTGTAGATGTATATATTGTATATATTGTGTAAATACATGGCTCGTGTCCGGCAAACGTGGTGTACTTATTATGCCCTCACGTCCTCGCGAAAGTTATATTACAACACAAGATACCATAACATCATAATACCATAACAGTATGCATAAACTACATGCAGGAGGGTAACAAGACATTGTGGACATCCTGTACGATATATCCTCAGCTACTTGTTGATTGGCTTCTGCTCCAGTGCGTGACCAATTGTACATACTCCAGCGTGTGACCAATTGTACATATGATAAGGTAGTGCGGGAGTTAGTTAGCATTTTTATGCAGGTCTGCTGTTGGTCCACAGTCCTCGAGAATGAGGGTCAGTAACAGCAACCCCATCACGAAAGCAATGAATGTGTAAAGAAGTTTGAATTCTAATGTCTTCTCCTCTTGTCATATGAATTAGCGAAAATTCCGGGTCTCTACTCATTTGCAGTAAATATGCAACACATCCATGATCACCATCAGCCACGCAGTGCCATGCATACAGCTTGTGCTGACATGTCAGGATGTGCTGAACTTTAGTTTGATCGATGGCACCAGACCGTACCGAGCTGCACCAAACCAGCTTGCACATAGATCCTTTTCCTTTAGCTCTTAATTGCGTGGTCTGATGAGCGAGCATCTTGGTACCCACAGAGCTACGAGTGATAGCATGGAGAACTAAGGCAGAGATAGTGTTTTATTGCTCTGTTTGCTAGAATGCACCACTGTGCAGTAAGCTTTGAAATTACTGACAGCTGCCGTCGAGCATTTATCTGCAGTGCAGTCTGCTGCCCTTCACAGTCGCCATTGTATAACTAGGCTATGTTAATAAACAACACCATGAGGGGAAGGTGCGGTGCTTGGTCAGACCATTCGCTTCTCATCAAGGTGATCCGAGTTTGATTCCCGGCGGGGTTGGTCCCCAGATTTTCGCGTGTGGAAATCGTGACAGACGATGCTACTGGTCGGCAAGTTTTTTTCGGGGATCTCCCATTTCCCCCATCCCTTCATTCCAGTGCTGCTTCATGTTTATCTCATGTCACCCCTCACCAGCGCTGAAGACCTTGATGTTAAGAGCTAACGAAAATCTTTCACTCACTCACTTACTCTTTGTCTCTCATTACATTTTGTTGATCACAGCAGCTGCAGACAGGAGTATCACTTCGTATCTCACATTATGAAGAAGTGCATGGGAGATCTAGAGTTGGGTAGCTTGCCCCAGGTGCTTAGTTAGAGGTATAAAGAGGAAGGGGGAGAAAAAAATCTTGCTCCGGGCGAAGGAAAGTCCTGCATAGAGTTTGCGACCACAATGTTGTTTATGCAGATATTGTTTCTTCACTGGTAAATTTTTTATTGAAGCTTAAAAATGAGTGCTTAAACAAACTGTAAAAATCACACGAAAGTTTGCTTATTTATGCTGGGAAAAAATATATAAACAGTTATGATAGCTAATTATTTCAAGATGAGAAATCACGCTGTTTCAACTATTAAGTAAATAAAAAAAATTTTGTAAGTTACACACTTAGCTCTAATTATAGCATTTACTGTCAATTATAGCATTTACTGTTAAAAAATTAGCCAACAAACAAAATTGCTAAAGAGATTTTTGGCTAGATTACGTAATTTAGCTATAAAAAAAAAAAAATATTATTGCAAGAATAGTGAAAATGGGCGCATGGCCCTAAAGTTGACACTGAGTGGTTTAAACTATTCTAGAAGTGTGTGAATCTTTACACACACGTCAAGATCACAGGCGAGGCCTTAAGTGTATATGTGGGCGCGGCAAGCAAAATTATAAAACTTCTAGCAGAATTAATTGAGGTAGGTGAATATTTATCTCAGTAAATATTTAATGTCGATGAAACTACTGTGTTTTAGAAGAGGATGCCAGATAGGATATTTATTTCAAAGGAAGAAAAATCTGTGTCTGGATTCAGAATCACAAAAGAATGTATCACTGTTATGATTGTTTCTAATGTGTCCCGAGACTTAAAACTTGAACTATTTGCAGTTATCATTCCCAGGACCAGTGAGCGTTCAAGAAAATTTACCCAAATATACTGCAGTAATTTGAAAATCTAGCACCAAAGCCTAGAGTACACAACGTTTGTTGTATATAGGTTCCTGAACATTGTGCGGAGAGCAAAATCCCATTTAAAGTGCTGCTTCTCTGGGGTAATCCACCTGGCAAAGAATTGGACGACTTTCATTTTAAAGCATGTCGGTTAATTTTTGAACATACGTAACACAAGAATTGCTATTTTTTATTTACAAACCGACATATTCGATCCGTATTACGTCTTGATTAAGGCCTAGTTGCCCAGGCATAGCAATTTACTTTACACTCGCACATGTCAAATAGGGAGAGTGCTGATAACGTACTCCGCAAAAGTTACGAATCAGCAGAAATATGCTCAGCGCTCGTGTCTATGCCTATAGTCAGGCATCTTCTGTGTGCCTGTGAGCATGTCTGATTTCTGTGGTGGATAAGCGACACACAGTGTTGTCAAGTCTGGCTGGCACTCTTGATTGTTGCCCTGTTGTCATGCTCACCCTGTGTTTGACAGACTTAATAATTTTGAAAAACATTGTGTATGTTCTGTTTATTGCAGTTAGTATCTACAAACAGACGTGCCACTTCAAAACATTACACATGGAAATAATAACAGTATCTTTTGAAGTTGTATTCAAGACAGTACATATGATTGACAAAAAATGTAGTTACGTAACAAGCTCAATAATGTAACCATTACTTAGTTCGACATTACAAATAGATTTTGGGGCCGCTGACGAGGTTACTATGTTATACAATTTGGTCCTGCTGCACATACTTTTGGTGAAAGAGAAGTTGACATTTAAGGACACAGTGGAGTTGGCAACATCAGTAGAGCTGACGAGTTGCAACATAAATGAGATGAAAGCACAGCTGAGCCCTTCATCTGGGGTGGTGTTCAGGAAAGAGTGCGACATAATTTCATATACCTTGTTATAGAGTTGCCAGTTACTCAGAAATTTATAAATAAAAATTATTTGTTTGTTTAATTCACAACTCTTTGACTGGGTGAATACATTTTTTTTTATTTTGTCTACTAAAATAAATGACATTCTACTCAATTCTACCTTTAGGAGTCTTATATTGTTCTTGTCTGTTATTTAAATTTTCTTGTTGACTATAACATTTGTTACACTAAGAAATGTACATCATTTTAATTTTCTTCTTCTTTTTCTTATTTGTGGCTGTTTAAACTCTAAAGCACCATTTTACTCAAAATAGAATACAGATAGAAAATGACTATTCTGTGATATTTTCAAAATTTTGCTGAATAGATGCTGTCAGTTTTATTCTTTGTATTGAAGGTACGATCTTAAGGACATGTCAAAGATCTTCTTGTTCGACATGATGTTTGTGGCCGCTATGGGACTTCCTGGTGGCAGTAGGCAGGAAATATGTCGGCGGTTCCTGTCTCACTTCAGCATGTACTCCGTCAACCCTTTCAGTGATGATAGTATGAGTCGCATATTTACCAACCTCCTGCTTATTGCCTTAAAGGTATTGATATACGGTAAATAAAATATTCTGTTAATTTAAGTTAACCGTAAAAGGCTGAAGGTATTACAGTAGAAACCTGTTATAACATTTTTCAAGGGACCAATAAAAATTATGCAGGAAAATGTTATAAGTAGGAATTCATATTTTTACAATATGAAATAAATATTACACAAAAATAACTTCCAATTTCACAGTATTTGTACAGCAAATTGCCTTATGATTAGAGCAATAGTGTTACAGTTGAAGTATATTCAGAAACACAATTAATAATTAATGTTGTGACGCGTCCTTTGCGTCTGCTGCTTGTTGCTGTGGTCTATTGTTATTGTTGTCACTTGGCGTTGAGGTTATGTTTCGCTGACGTGCTCCGGATAGCTCAGTTTAGTCATTAAAATGAGATGGAAACTATTATTATGATATTGCAAATTAGACTCACGTAATAAGGCAACTGTTTGTTTATTTTTTAATTTTATCTTTTACATTTTTTTGCTTGTTTTATGAATATTTTACAACCGACGGCTTGGTCAACACACAAATAAACTGGAAAATGGTCAGATGTCCGGCGTTACCATGCCCGAACAAACGAAATAAATACGAACCACTTGTTTGTTGCGACCGAAAGACAAACTGCTCTACAACACCACGACCGCCTCGGGCCAGCGCCCGGCACAAACTACCATGCAACTTGCGACCGCCTCGGGCCCGCGCCCAGCACAAACTGTCCTGCACTCACCTCCGCCTCGGGCCAGCGCCCGGCACAAACTGATCTACACGGCAACGGACATGGTAACAAATAGTGCACACGGCGGAGTGATACAACAGTATCCAAAATTCAACAAAACCAGCAAAATTACCCTTAAAACATGAAACAAACCATTCCAAAATTTCCGTTTATAGGTTTTACATTGAAATAAAATTGTTTATCGACACAAATATAATAATTGGGGACAAAAGGTGCGCAACAGCGGAACTACTTTCGCGGCGCAATACCCTAAGCAACCCCCTGTGATGGCTGACCTACGTGCATCAATAACCTACGTCATGGAGAGAATTCCATGAAGCAAGTGATCAACCACAACGTCGGCGCCAGAAATCCTGCAGCCTGGAGAAGCTTGCAACACCTGAAGTTACTCACTTCACCAGGGAAAATATAACAATAAGCTAAAATTGCCAAAACTCAAAAATTAGTCAAAATACTAGAAAAAGTTATATCATTAAAAATAATTAAAATTTTACTGTGGTCAATTTGAAACCAAACAAGCCAGGAAAATAATCAAATGACTCTACTTTAAAATTCCTTGACTATGTTATATTTAAATTTTGAAAAGGTGAATTTAAATTAACATGTCCCCAATTACTAGGTTATTGAATTCTGTTGTATCATACCGGACACCTGACAAACTCACCCTGAAAATGCATATAGCCTGTTAAGAAAAATTTACATTATATAAATTTAAATAAGAAAATAAAAACACTTTATAAAGATTTAACCAAGATGGGGAAGTGGCTGAACACTTCACAATGTTGTGTGTATAATGTGGACTTATCCAATTGTCTTCTGTAGGTCCATGATACTCGCACTCAGATTCACAGTCACTAATATCACTTTAATTAAAATTTTTGACACTCTTCCAATAGCTTGTTGTTTAATAGTTGTTTTTAGTCCACAGCTTCACTTATTATACCTAAAGTAATACTGTTAGGAAAAATTTTGCTGAATTGTGGTTATTGGCAGAGAAAAAACTATGTTACATATGCAGGAAATGAAAAGCACCAGTGTTGTTATAATTATGTAATGAAAACATTATGTTTTACGTAAAAATGGTGGAACCAAGGAAAAGTGATGTTGTATCCAGAAATTATAGATAAAAGCATTTCAGGTAAATCTCATTCATACAGTGTTGTTATTAAAATAAAGTGGTTTTCATTCACCTTTAAATGAGCTCAGATATTAAAATGTTTTCATGCTGTATAAAATTTTGTGTGTAAAGCAATGTAATATCAAATCCACTTGGAAAAAAAAATTCATGGTGGTAAAAACAGTACTTGTATTTTGGAGATAACAGCCTGAAAACATGAAATTCAGAATTTTTTTCTTGTTTCACAGTTCTTTTATACAGCTGTTCATTTCAACCTCATGATTACAAACTGCAAAAATTTATGTCCCTTAAAATTTTTTATTAAAGAAGTTTCTTTGTTTATGCAACATTCATTCTCAAAAACTCTGCTGTCATCGCATTGGCTTTGCCTTCTTTTGGGCCCTTTGTGCTAACTATAATTTTATGGCTTATTGCTGTTGGTACACTTGTTGCATATGTTTGTATAAAGTAATTTGATGACATTGTGGTACGGAACATGTTAAATTAATCATTCATTTCAAACATTATCTATAAATAAATTCACTTTTTTAAGAGTAATAGAGAAAGTGGTGTATGCAAATATGCTTAAAAATGTAGATTTTCAAAGTTAACTATAACTGCAGAGCAAAGTATTGAATTAAGAAACATGTGAAAACCTTTAACCAAAAAGAGATACAAATTTTTCGCAAAGTGACAATAGACCCATTAAAAGGTGCGTGGACAATCACGAGAGAGCTTGACTGCCATTGGTCGCACTGGGATTAGAGCTGCAGTTTTAATTTTTACTTCACTTGATGACAGGAGCAGATGACAGCTCCCGAAATGTCGTGAAAAATTAGGCGGTAAGAAATATATCATGGTTTTTTGTTTCTTCTTCGGTGTGCTGTCTTAGTAAATTGTCTGTGATGTCGTAGTTATCCTGTCTTGTGTCCAACATTTACTTTGTCTCAGTATTTCCTGTGCTGTCTTAATTATGATGTCCTTAGTTTGCAGATTATTTGGTTTGTCTTTGGACTTTTATCTGTGGATGTTTATTTTCTTTGTATTTATTTGTTGTTTTCTAAGTCGTTATGGGTTCTTTCATGTTCTGTTGTTTTGGTTTATGGATGTGTTGACTACAGCCAAACTAAACTTGTTTTCTAATTTTTTTTTTTCGTTACTCCCATGCTAAAAATTCTGGTTCGACATAATATTGTAATGGTGTATGTCCACAGTAGTACAGTATGTTATGCTAAGAATATAAAAAAATTACAGCGATTTTGAAACTCTTTATACTGTATGAACAAAATGCATATCAAAGTCAATTCTTCTTACTATGTTCTTAATGTATACCTACTGAGTTTGGTGAAATTCTAAAATATGGTTCCTTAGGTATCTAGCTTGACCGAAAAATCTTAAAACGGCTGCCATTTTGAAATTATGGAAAGAACATAAACGAAATGTACAAATGTCGAATCAGGTTACTAAGTACTACAGTATATGAATACAAAGTTTGATGAAATTCGGTCAAATGGTTCAAAAGTTTTTATGCACACATACATACACACACACACACGGACACACATACATGTACACACACAGACACGAAAGTGATCTCATAAGTCTACTCTTTCCTTCAGAAAGTAGGCTAACAATGCTGCGTCTGCAAAAAAAAAAATTGTCACGAAAAGTTTGTATAACTAGAAGTAGAGAACCGGACATTACCTTTATGACTAAGTGTGCATCATCCAAAGTGCTGAGTGGTTAGTGGATTCAGGGTCAACATGTTGCATGACAAATTTTAAAAGTGTGTTAGTGAGATTAAAGGGAGTGAAAAACTGACACAGATCTTGCATAGAGTTCAGTATCTCAGATTGAAAGGTAATATCTGTTTTGACCAATAACTGTGAACTGAAAATGTTTGTCCCACAGCTAACCAATTTTATGTACTCAGTTAAATCGTCAAAGAAAATAGGTCTTCTCCAGAATAGCAGGGCTCTTCATTGAATGTATAACATAACACTAGGAACAAATAATTCTTGTGAAGCTTTTGCAATGAACCATGAAAACTTGGAAGCTTGGCATAGCAGGTTATGCCATCTCAGTTAAGACTACCTGAGAAATACTACAAGTATAGTTAACTGGTTGGAAATCCTGTGAAGTTTGCATTCAAGCAAAACAGGCCAAAACTCCCTTAAACATAACTTTAACTCAAGCAGTGCAACCGCTTAAGTGTTTCATACTTTCATTCAGATATTATAGGACTATTGATGCCGACATTCTGGAATAACATGTATTCTATTCTGACACTGACGATTTTACAGACTTTGCAGAGATCCTTCTTCTGGAGCGTAAAAGTTAAGTTGCAGATGCACTGATCCAGTGCATAAATAAAGTTGAACATCAGAAGATTCTAAAATTACACAGGCAACATACAGTCAGTCAAAAAGAGTACATCAAGAACATATTTCAGACCTTGAGCAGAGAAGGAATTGACACTGAGACATGAGCATTTCACACACCACAATAAGGGACTGATGAAGTGTTTAACCGCACACTGCTGAAAAGATCAGAGCTTTGATGCTGGACTCCTGTACTACAAACAAATCCTGAAGTGAAGCTGCCTATATTTGAATCTATTTTGTCAATAATACTATAGCTGAAGGATGAGATAAAAATCTGGCTGAACTCTGGCACAATCAACGTCATGACCTAAGCCAATGCAGGCATTTGGCAGTGAGTCCTATGCAAAAAATAAACACCCACCAGCTGAAGTTGAAACCATGAAGTGAACAACTCTTGTTTGTTATAATGGAACAGCGATGTATAGACTCTGGAACTCTGACAGGCACTAAATAATGATTCATAGAGATGTCTCGTTTCTGGAAAAGGACAACTGCAAATAACTGAAAACATATCACGTTTGGGGATGTTGCAGATTGTGAGTGAGATGAAGGCAACTGAACAGACAAAAGAAACTGTGAGGCTTTTCAGACAGTGGAGCTGGAGACCAAATAAAGCTCAGACGGTAAACAGTTTCTGGGGTTTGAGCGAGATGATGCAGCTAATGAACTAGTTTCCTGTCAAGAGAAAGCAGGCCATCAAAGAAACACCATGTTACCAAAATGATACAAAGATTTTGTCATGATGATGTACCTGAAGCACTGGAGAACATTGGAGGATGGCTATTGAAGATGTTAAAAGGTCTCTGCTAGAAAACTAGACATTAACTGTGGTAAGCAGAGAATAGGTTCTAGGAGGAAAGGAAATTCCACCAAATAGATGATCTTTAGGAAGAAAGACAATGAATAACACGAAGTCTTGTTGGTGGTATAAGGTTATCAGCAGGTAGTTGGGATTGACTGCAGTGACATATACACCCCAGTTCTTGAGCACTGCAGTGCTGAAAATGTTGCTTTGTATAGCGCAGAACAAAGAGTATGTGACACAGATCTTCAACATCAAAATCAGCACGGACAGTTGGAAGAATCTGCAACCATATATCCAACCAGAAAGGATAGTCATTAATGGAATCTGTGAGCTTGAAAACTCATTGTACAGCATGAAACAAGAAGTGAAGCTTATTAACTAAGGTAAAGTGACACGAGCACAGCACAGATATAAAAACAATTTCTGTAGATAATGGACATAATACGTGTTCTGTTAAAGATTCTGTTACCACCTGAATTTGGAACAGAGTTCGGAGAAGGTGTGTTTGTGATAAAAGTATTTTGCATTTAAGTATTGTTTTAATTATTTCAGGGATTTTATAAAAACTATTGAAGCCCTTATTTATTGATTTTTTTTTTTCAGTTCAACTAATTGGTCTCTCTCAGCTACTTTTACGTATGTATACACACAATTGAACCCGGCAACTATGATACCTGGCCATTACAACATCAATACAACTATGGCACTATCCTCCATCCCCATAAAAAATCAAATACAAAAATAAATAAAAGGAAAGATATCGCAATTAAGAAAGGTTTAAAAATGTGTTTGTTAAGACGCAGCAACACTGGTTACCATCAATCATTGGCTGCAGCTTGGGGAAGAAAAAAAGTGTGTTAGAATACACTTTCAGCACCGACCTGGTGAGTTAGGCAGTACATGAAACATGGAAGCGCAGTGAGCCGTGTGGTGTCTCGTCTTCTTCAACCCCTCCTCCCGGCTCATCATCCCTTTCACACACACAGGGTACACTTACCTGTGCCTAGCTTGCTTTACCTTCTGTGTGCATAAGAAAATTGATAGATGATAGTAAATCATGTTTACTGCAGAGTACACGTAAACAATGTGACTAGCAGCGAGGTCAGCGACCATCTGTGAGTCCCCATCGTTTGTTTACTGTTTGGGGTAGATTTTGGTTTTCGAAAACATCTTGTGAACTTTTTAATGCATACATTTGGCTTTGTATTTCTATTTTTTCTTTTGATTGAATTAAAATTATGTCTGATTGGATTATATACTACAGTAGAGCCCTGACTTAATGAACTCGGGTACAACGAAAACAGCGATTTAACGATAGGGTTTTTAGGAATTACCAAAAAATAACAAAAAATGTATGAAATAACTAAGTAACTTTGATAAAATAAAATATCAAGTGTAGTGTAAGTCAATTAAAATTATGTTTACTGGCCGCAGTGTATTAATTTTTCTCCATAGATAGTGTTAAACCATCCAACGAGAAACAAAAAAAATTTATAATTTCGTTGAAAACTTTGCCGTGGGAGTGACTTTGAGCTGAGCGCGCATGGCCGAGCGAGCGACACTGTTGCGTAACAAACGTGCGCCTAGATCCTCTTCCTGGCGGCTGGTGAGTGAACAAGCATCTAGATAACCAGTCCACAAGCACGCAGTGGACAGCACAGGTACTAATTCACAGATAGTGCTTCCCATCTCCGTCACAACGTGCTAACGTGTAGCGTTCATTACAGATTCATTAATTCTTTTACCGATATATTGCAGTGGTGTCCAGCGTGATTATTTTCTGTCGTCCCGTAGTAAAACCAGCGTGTCTATAAAAATAAAAATGTTGTTATATTATGTGTTTATGCAGACTTTTTACGACAAATTTGTTAACGTATATATGTTTCGCCAATGCTAAAAACCGCTGGAGTCCAAAGTATGTTTAGTGAGCAGCAACCAGTTTGTTTTATGAGTGCGGCGGCCTGTAAGTTACAATGTCAGTTACTGCACATATTTATTTATTTCACAGTTATCTCGTGAACTTTTACTTCAGTTTTCATTGCTTTTTTTTTTTTTCCCCAAAATTTTAATGGAAATTTTGTACATTTTTTTGGAGGAGCGGGAGAGAGACGAAAAGAAAGACGACTCCGTGGTGTTTATCATCACTTCTTACCTGTTGACGTATGTGGGCGGGCAGCCTAACTCACCGGGTGCGCGCTCGACGAGTGTTCCACTGACAGTTCTTAAAGTTTTTTTGCCTAATTTTTTTTCTTTTATAGCTGCAGCTTACCTGTTGATAGTAACTGCGGTAAGTATTGTTGTGGGCTATCATACTTTCTTAAAATTACTTCCATTTCCGAGGATTACCTTTTTTTCGGCTGGGTTGTAGAGTGGGGTGGGGGGTAAAACTACAAAGTTGGATTTAACGAAACATTGGTTTAGAGTAAACATTTTTGGGTCCCGTAGCAGTTCGTTAAATCGGGGTTCTACTGTAGTATATTTCATTATGATTTTATTTACGGTTCTGGTTATTGGGTTTGGTCTCAATTTATTGTGACCTTTTCACATTTACCAACTATGACTTGGATTCCTGATTTAACGAGCTGAGCGGAACCAAGTGTTAAATATTATTGAACCTTCTGGACAGGTGGAAGTAGGCGGGAGGACGAAATCAGATGTGCATGGCAGCGCAATATTGCACCTCTGAAGAGGTTATTTATGTTGGTTGGGTACCGTTTCATTCTCCAAGACATGTATGTTTTATATAATGTGTTTTGTATTGCAATTTTATATTATTTGGGATTAAAAAGCCTTAATTTTGCTTTGAAAAAATGCCTGAATTTTGTTAAAAAAACTACAATACTTATTTGTAATGTACTGGGACCTTGTATAATGTGTAAGTTGGCAACACTGGTGCGTGCATGATGGACAAAAGCCCTTTGGCGCCTAGACTTTTGGACATGTTACGACTCATGGAGAATGCACTTACATTATGATCCATCTGAGCAGGATGCCGGGATCGGTACACAAATTATTGATCACATTTAAAGTAAAGGGAAAAAACTGGTTATTTATCAGTCAAATATGTATAAAGGAAAACATTTTTGAGCACAAGTTACTTATAATTTAAACCAACACACTCGTCTGCTGCTGTCTTCAGATCCCATCCCCACTAACTCATTGTTAAGTCAACATGTGTGGCTAGTGATCAGTTGCCAGAGACAAGATATTTTCCTTGAGAAAAGTCTAGTAACATGTGTAGTCTGGTGCTGACCTTTTCCATTTTCAGCATCTTAAAAACTCACAAATTGGTTCAAAATACAAGTATGTTATTGTACAACAGCATTAAAAAAGTCTCGTAAACGATGCCCGCATCTGATTAAAAAGGCTAAGAGAATGTACTGTATATGTATGAGTATTACTGTTAGGGAAGGAAACCAGTGACATATGAGTGTTTGGCAACATTGTTAGTAAAAGTGACTAGACAAAAGGGGAGGCATGGAGACAGCAGCTACCATCTGCCGGAAAAGGCCATGCTCGCTCTCTTTCTCTCTCTCTGTCTGTCTGTCTGCTGCGCTCACACTGCATAGTTGCCAGCATTGCAAAGTATCACTGGTGCACCGGCTGGAGATCTTCCACCAGCTTGACTTGGCAAACTAACAGCAAACCAATAATCCTGGCCGGTCTACTTGCATTCACGATGAGGTCCAGTAATAATTGTAGGAGTATAACTAATTAATGTTCTTGAATTGTTCACAGTATTATAATGTGCTGCATATACATGCCAAAAAACAATACAGTATTCACCCCTCACTTATTAAAACATTTTTTGAAACGAGGAGAAGGCATTGTGGGCTTTTCAAGTATCAATTTATGTACTAAAAAAAAGTTTAACCATGAACTAAGTGCAAAAAAAACATACCTGCCTATTTTTTATTTTTATTTTTTAGGGGTCTGAATATAGTATTTCAGCAACTAGGACAAATTTTTGGGAACCATAGCTTGTCATGGTAGCAATTCCCGACTGTAATTATCTGTGTAGTGACACATTGTGTAGATTTTACTGTGTTAAAAATTTTATGTTTAAGGCCATAGTAAGAAATAGTTTTCTATTATTATTTATTTCAATACAGCCTTGAGAAGTGCTGAGTTTACAATGAACATCTTACATATGGTAAGTCACATGAGAACATTTTGGGATATTCTTGGTGACAGTTGACTACCTGGATTAGACTCGAAATTCTTCCATTTAATTTTTACCTATTGTGTGCCTTTCTTGTGTAATTCCTTTTAATTTTATATTTATTGTTTCTTGTTGATATGACGTTTTTGCAAGTAGGTTAAGCCTAGTTAGGACACACTTATCAGCTGCAATCAATAATAGGAACAAATAAGTAGTGTAATTTGTAAAAATTGCAGTTTCACTGCTGTGTATATATAATGTATAGGAACGTTTCATTTCTAATTTTCGATTGTGTTTCCAGAGAAATGGGTTTGCCACGGACGTTATGCCTTCAATTACTTCAGTGGTTCAAGCGACACTTGATGTTTACCACTTGGCCATAGAGAAGTTGCGGCCTACGCCAGCCAAGTCTCATTACATCTTCAACTTGAGGGATTGTGCACGTGTTGTTCAGGGCTGTTCACTTATCAAGAAAGATTCTGTAGATAACAAGAAAGTCTTTGTCAAGTAAGTTGCCTTACGTCTAATGTATCACATCCTTCTTTGAAATGTAATTGTTGCTATTGGTGCCAATACATCACTATAAAGTTGCAACGGTGTCTGTGTATGTCATTCATCATGTTGATGTGTGCAGTTGATGGAAATTATAATAGTTCTAGGATGTGACCCTTATTAGTTTTTGTTCAATGTCTTAATATCTGTATGGGTACCGTAAATTTTGTTTCAACTAAAGTACTGTAGAAACAAACATGACTAGATGACGTTGTATATGAGTGGTAAAAAAGTAAAACTTGTACATAAACATAAGAGAACTTATTCTGAGACCAGAAATCTGTTTAATTGGTGAAGATCAAAATTACGAGTTGCATCCAGAACAAAGTGGGTGTTGGCCAGTTATAAAAATATATCATTTCAAGGTAAGTAAATGTTTAGTCTGTAGAAAAATTGGAGGAAGCTAGCAACTTTCGGTTATGGAAGTTTGAGGTAAAGATACTATTTTCAGTAACAAGATTGTAATGTAGTGTGAAGGGGAAAGTGAAGTAACCAGAAAAAGACAGCAAGGACTATGCAGGATATGCCCAAAAGGACACAAAATCACAAGGAATAATACGGTAGTCACCAGGATAGAATTTCACTGATGCACGTACAGGCACTCACATGTGAAAATGCATCTAACATATTGGGAAGACTGTGATATTCAGGAAGATTATTTTTTGAAGCAGAAGTTCAATTTAATGCAAAACATTTTAATTTGTAAGTAAACATCACTGCATTTACTAGTCAGAGAAAATAGATACCTCAATATCAAAGTTTGTTGACCGCAACATCATTTTCCTTCATGTATTATTTTGTGCATGAGTAGCCAAAATTATGTAGGTGGATGAAGTTATTGCTAACATTATGCATGATTATTCCAAATTTATTTAGGTTTTAAAAATCAGGGTCGTGAAAATTGTGTAGTGATGGACATAATGCCAGCAAACATTGTACTGTGAATTTTTTTTTTGTATGGAAAGATTGAGACATTTCATTTTTGCCCAATTTTATTTTAACTTTTATGTTTGGTGCAGATTTGTTTTTTTCTTTTCATTAAAGTAGGGTCAGGATATTTTCATACCTTAAAACCTCTGCTGCAATACCTAACTTAACATTAGTAATAGTTTCATTGTTTTTTATCTTAAGTTTATATTTTACGCACCAATTTTGTAAACACAC
Organism: Medauroidea extradentata; assembly: GCA_003012365.1. Taxonomy (NCBI): domain Eukaryota; kingdom Metazoa; phylum Arthropoda; class Insecta; order Phasmatodea; family Phasmatidae; genus Medauroidea; species Medauroidea extradentata. Next base: position 19,540 of record PNEQ01112059.1, read on the forward strand.
AACCGCCACGCTCCTAATAATACCGATTGCCTTGCATTTGTTAAAATTTACGCTTATAACACATATTAGGGGTGTATTTAACATCTTTTTATGTGTTCTAATTAATTTATTTAACGTAAATTATTTTGTTTCTTTACCTTTGTTGGCATCAAGGGGAATAGTTGGGGAAGTTTGCAGTACCTTGCATGCCCATGCAGTGAAGTTTCAAGCAGTGTTTTTGGCCTCCCTGCTCAGCAGCACACCTTGCTCCCTCAAAGACCATTACGTATCACCACCCCCTCTGGAGGCCACCCACTCTACTCGACCCCCCTAAGGATTCGGGTATAAAAGGGGGGCCTTCAGCCCAGTACAGTCAGTCGTCAGGGAATCGGCCTAGCCTCCGAGTCTTCTTGGCACTTGCTCTCCGAATGGTTGACGTTCGCAAGGTGCCGTTCACTCCTCCCTCCAAACTGTTGGTTGATGTCCGCAAGGTGCAACAGTTTACCCTTAACTCTACCTACCTTCCTACCATGTTCGCTGGTGGTTAATGTCCACAAGGTGCCCCAACCCTACACAAAACAGTTAGCAAGGTGCTTTCTGCGATACCCATCCTTAAATTTGCTTGATAGCGAATCCTTAACCCCTACCAAAACTCTTGCACTTAATTTCTACCCTATTATCAGGTAGTTCCAGGTGGAAAAACTGTGAACCTTGCTCCATATGTGCCATATTTGTCCCATGCTTAGACCAGTTTCGTCATGCGCAAAGTAAGGCTGGCAGTAGTGAACAGGAAATGTAATATCTTACGGAAGTTCCAAGAAGCCTCGCGAGCGTGAAGCCCAGTTGTTAACTAGCTGTGTAACTCAGTAGAAACATCTTTTGAGTAAACATGTGAATAATTTTAATTAATATCTACAAGTAGTGAACTTGTTAATTCTTGTGCTGAAAGACTTCTGTAAATATCTAGAAACTAGAGCGCCTTATGGAAATTGTGTGTAAATATCCAGAAACTCATGTAATGATTCGGTGAAGTAACCAGTGACTTGTGACTCGTGTAGCGCCCGACGAACCTACTGATACTAGTATAGCATTAGTTACCGACAAACCTACTGATACTAGTATAGCATTAGCCAAGAGGAAGCAAAATGACATGCAGTCATCCTAAGGTACACACAGTGCCACTAGTCGCAAGAGGTCCTGAGCAGTGTAGTATGTACTGCTGTACCGCTTCAGGGTAAAACCTCTACTTTGCCAAAGCTCTGCTCACTCTACTCAGAAAAACAGACCTCCCCTACTAAATAAGATTCACGCAAGATCCTTCGGAGGATGCAATGTCTTGCACCTCCATTATTTAGCCTGCTGAAGACACCACCACGTCCAAATGCAGGGCCAGTTCAGAAACTACTCAACGAGTGGCATCCGCCGGACAGGATCCACATTACGAAGCCACATCTTTTAGAAACCCGCTTCTAGATGAGTAGTTGCAGCCTAAATCTCTAAAGTAGAAAATCTTGCTCCTATGCCTACCTTGTGTCACCCCCATGTCTCATGCTCAATCTTCAGTAAGCATTTGGTAGGCCACTGCTAGCAATTCATTGCAATTCACACAAACAAGAGGTAGGAATGTTGCGAAAATCCTGCAGTGGTGAACATTATGCAATGTCAGACATTATGTAAGCAGATAGGTTGGAATAGTTTCTGAACTGCTTATTGTATTTCTAATAGGTATTATACAAATAAATTTTTTGGCAGAATCTTGCGATATTGCTCCTCATTGTTATATTTTTTTATGTAGGACTATTGAGTGTAACACTTGTGATGAACTACGTATTAAACAGTTCTTTCAGCACATTCATTGAATGTGTATTTACTATAAAGCAGTGCTTTACTGCTTTTTGATTGCAGGCTCTGGGTGCATGAAGTACTGAGAGTATTCTACGACCGCCTGACTGACAGTGAGGATCGTGCGTGGTTATATGAGCAACTGCAAGCTTGTGTGCAAGAGCATTTCAAAGAAAGTTTTGATGGATCTCTCGACACGCTACCACAAATAGATGGAAAGGTGAATATGGTTATACAGTGAAGTCTCATAAAAAAATATTGCAAGGGAACTAGAAATTTCACATTTCACATTGAGAATACTGAACATACTAAACATTTATTAAATGTGAATCTCTCTTCAGGAGTTTTAAAATATCTAGTTTATAATATTGAAATGTCTAACCCATTTTGACTGGAGTTAAAGGTATTCAAAATCCTTAATTTTTAAACTGAATCAAAATTGTAAATTTAGTCTCGGAATTGAGAGTCAGTGAATTACAGTCAAATAATGATTATCAGTGCTAATTAAGTGTGTGCCCTAGAGAATTGAAGAATGTGGAAAATAAAAAATAATGAGTTATTGAAAATGCGGTGAATTGTTGAAAAAATATTGATGATTGGAAAACGTGGATAATCAGAAACTAGCAGATAGTCAAAAATTGTGGTAAGTTGACAATTGACAGTCAAAAATTGTGGATAGTAAACAGTTGAGGTTGTGTAGTTAAACATTTATGGTTAATTAGAAATTCTAATTTGCATTACATAAAATACCCATGATTCTAGTAAAGTAGTTTTCCACTTATACAAAATTGATAATTGAGACTTCCAGAATTAAGGTCCCACTGGTGTTAAGTCACTGCCTTTATGCTGTGAAATCGAGACAATGTTTTAAATTTGATGTTGCAGTCACCAGACTTGGCAAATTAAAGTTTTGCTTTGTGTACGAGCAGCAAAGCGATAATAAATGTTTGCTGTTGACTGTAAGTTATTTCTATGGTTTTCACGTACCAGCACTCAGTTAACAGATGAAAACCTTATTTATTAAAAACTTCTATTTCACATTTATAATTTACATAATTTATTCTTTCACTTTGACTTCAAGCACTCCTACTAGATAGTTATATAATTTAACATTGGTACGGTTTCATTTATGGTAGGTGCTGATAGCTGTTAGGTTTATATATTTATTACCTTTGCAAAGTACTGGAATCTGTTAATTACATGTTAGAATTGAGGCTTATCACACTTTATACAGATATGGCTTTTGTATCTTTTGTGTACAAAAATGTACTATTGTAATTGGTTTAGCAACTTTTTCAATATTATCTAGCATCTTTAATTTACATTAGAATCTTAAAATACATTATCTACCATTTGCCTGACTTTATTGATGCCTGAATTAATACGTTAGTATGCCAAAATAATAGTGGAGAAAATTGAAGTATGATCGGTATAGCTTTACCAACCCAGCATTACAAACATTGCAAACAAATATTTGCCCTCGTTACATACAGTACATTGTACCTGTAGTCTGTATAATCTCACCTTTGTTATTGCACCTTATCCACCAACAATGCCAACTGATAGTTCATCTGTCAAATATTTTAATCTGTTGTGCAAAATATAAGAGACAACATGACACAAGTTTAACTTGGCTAGGTTAATTACACACACTCACATTTGCAACATAGTTCATATTTTAGGGCACTGTATAATGATACTGTCATATATAGCTATATTTAATCACAGGGAGGTGGTGTTTTCCTTAATAATATTTGTCAGATAAGAAAATAAAAAGTTGTGAAATGTGAGTTGGACACACAAAATGTACGTTCTTATCCTACAACAGTGCCTCCGATATGTCAGAAACGTATCTTGTAAACACGGGTGGTTCCAGAGATGGGGGGCTAGAGGTAGTCACCACTTAAGCCTATTAAAAAATATAAATATGTACGTACAATGTAATGATCTTAAAAGTGAACTTGGTGTTGGACCGTTTCAGAATGATATTGGTTTATTTGCAGAAAAAATGTAGGCACGCTATTACATCAAATTGTCTGCTCGTCTGCTTTCTCCTGTTGAAATAATAAGTAATATTTTTTTTTAGTTTGTATTTTGACCATCCTCCCTCCCCCCTAAAACTCATTGCCGTATCTGTGCCTACTTGTGGAGTTATGTTTTGTAGAATATTAAACTAAATTGTTTTAATTATTGTACAAATACAAAAATCAAAACTTCATGGTACATACTGTGTAATGAACCTTTTACTGTACATTTTGTTTACTTCTCCTGTGATGGAGATTTTCCACTACTGTGCTGCAAGAATTTAGTTATATTGCATTCTATGCACTGGACAGAAGCTGATATGGATTATTTAACACCTGAGTGGTTTTATAAAATAAAACTTATTAAATCACAATTTACAGTAAATGAGAGTCGGGAACTACATAGTAAGTTATCGCTTGGTTGGCACTTTTTCGTGTGCAGGTAATGGAAGATTCACTGCAAAACTTGTTCTTTGGTACATACCTGGATGCCGAAGCATACGACGTTGATGATAAGAAATATGAAGAAGTCTTAGACATTGAAGAATTCCACAGCTTTGCATCTGAGGCATTGGAAAAGTACAATGCTGCATCAAAAGTTAAAATGGATATTGTACTGTTCAGGTAAATTTGTGAGTTTTTGAAGTTTTTCATAAATTTTTTTATGGGAAAAAACATATATTTTAAGACACGGAAAAGCTACTGAAAGTTATATGTGTAGGATCAATAAGTTCTTACTTCACAATTTGCAAGACAGTGGCATTCTGATAACTGAAATATTATAAGGTATGAAACAAAATGTTGCTATGTTTTCTCCACTTAAATATGAAAATATTGTAACATAATGTTGTATGTTCTAAGGTTAGTGATAATCATGATCATTCTCATATTTATTTTTTTTTTTGCTTTTAATATTTTTGAGGTTAATTCCAATCAACTGGTTTCAGTCATTCCATGCCGCCAGCGCCAAGGCGAAAGCTCCGTGAGCCAATTCATGGTAGGGTTTTTTCTTCTGCCGTGTGACCCCCTGTAGCCTCCACATAACACCTCTTAGCCTCCACTGTGTTGCTGTCAATCTTCAAATCTTGTGACAATCTGACATTTAACCACAAACAACGTCTTTACTGCTGAACCATTTTGGAATTTCACTGATTTGTCGATGGCTGCACTTGTATCTGTGTGGCATAAGCATTAATTTGGAGTGTTAGGCGGAGAAGTCTTCTGTTGTATCCAGGCCACCTTTAATATCCTTCCCACTCTTTTTGCATTGGAGTGAGAGATTTCAGGGGTGTGTTTTCCATGGTATGCTACTCAACAATCTCATTGTGTCTGGCAAAGTACCTCCACTAAGCTCATAAGGGACCTGAGTCCGGCAAGGCACTGAAACAGCACCTACATTAAACCCAGGTTCGGCAAAGATGTCTGGGGCAACACTTAGGCCAGGCAGTGACTCTATCCAATGCTCCAGTACTCTGCTCTCCCACCTACCAGCAACAAAGACCTATGTGGTGATTGTGGAAGGTGACTGAAATGTTTAGGATGATGCCAGCGTACTTTACTGAAAATGAAACAACAGCAGACTATGTTACAGTCAACAACTGGCGGTCCATGTTTTGCTGGCCTGCTTGCTGCATGTAAAGTGTGCAGTGATGAAAGTATTTTGACATGGTAGTGCTGGCATACAAAACAAACAATGTGGTCACGTAAGGATAGGAGAGCTGCCAACTCTCACTCTCCTTCATTGCATCTGTATTGTATGCAACAACATGAAGTTGTGATGATTAGCATTACTAGAGCACTGTGTAGTCTTTTGTGTTTTGAATTAGGTACACCAAATAACATAACAGTATTTTGTAAATTAATTTTTTTAAAATTCTAGTTGCTGACTGTTGGCAGTAATGAAGCACTTTTGTTAGGTGTTATTGATTTATAAATTTTAGCCTGTGTGTTTCTATCTGCTGCAACTCGTACCTTATGTTATTTGTGTTATAACACTTATTTTCTGACCAGTATGCAACTGTCTGCCATGCAACAAGCAGCCTATGCTATCTGATATGAATTTTTACCACTTTAGCGCATTACAAAGAGGCGTTCTAACAAACAGAAAAGTTTAGTACATTGTGCTATGCACTTTCGACTTGCGTGTACCAAGTTTTACTGTGCTTGTGCAGTGAGAAGAGATTTAAATAGTTTGCTTTGAAAAAAATGTGTGATGTTTGTACAGACATACTGGCTGCACTGTATTTGATATTAATGCTTATGATTATACCTGTCATTTTGTTATACTCTACGTAGTGTTACCTTCTTAGCCAATTGGTGTAAATATACACTAGCCTTTTTTTTGTCTTGATGTGTTTTTTCTGTACTTGCTTGTAAAATTAATGTTTTTTAAAGGTAGAACATGCCCCACTTTGCCTTTTACTCTTCACAATTTATATACTATTTTTTTCTTTGTAAAATTTTATTGGCCATGACAGCCCATAATAAAATCACTTACTAGAAGGAGTTAACACAGTAATAACTAAATCCTTTCACTAATTTAGTTTTTGGAACAGTGCAGTTAAAATTTTTAATAATTCTCTTTCTGCAGTTCCACAAGTTAAATTTATAAAAAAAGTTACTTAAAAATGTACATTAATCAGTAATGGCATGGGATGTGTTCCACCTTAAGCAAGTGTATGTGACTGACACTTGGGTGTGTGCAGGTATGCTCTGGAACACCTGTCACGTATATGCCGTATATTGGCAATACCATGCTGCAATGGAGTGCTGGTCGGAGTGGGCGGCTCAGGCAGGCAGTCATTGACCAGGCTAGCTACCTCCATAGCTGGTTACCACTTCTTCCAGCCGGAAGTCACCAAGGCCTATGGTAACAGCTTATTTCCCTCGCACCTGCATCTGTTACATCATCGGAGAGTATTTTTGTCCATAACTGGTCTACAACTAGAAGCAACTTTTGTTCACTGTTTGATCTATAAAGTTACGAGCCATTTTAGTGGACTCAGAAGTTGTATTGCATTTTAGAGAGAGGTAATTTGCCCCAGTTAATGTATTTATTCTTGCCTTAGTAAGAAAAAATCTGTTTACCCATGTACCTTTCGCACATAACATAATAGAAAAGTACAACTGTGGGTCATACACAAAGTAAAGGATTTTTTATTATTTATTACAGGCTGCTGGTAAGATTTATTATAATCTAAATAGACATTAGACCCACCATTTTACCAATACTCACAATTCCATTCATCACATTTGTAAAATATCTACCTTTGTGAAATCAGTAGGGCCTTATTTCGCCCATTCTTCCGTCATCAAATTTAAAAATTGCATTTTTTTCAGCACAATGCCATTTGTTTATTTATTTTTGTCCATATTTTCTTATTTAATTTTGGTTATTCAGATTTTGATAATGTTTTGCAGGAAAATAAATATAATAATGACAATATATGTTTAAATCAATAGCCATACATACTCCAACTATAAGTGTACCCCTGAATAGTAGATATGTCTGACCCTTGTAAAAAACTTAGCACCTTCTCGCGAATGTATAGTCCAACTTCTGTAACATTTGACGGAAAAATAAGGCAAGTGATGGTTAAAATATTTAAGTCCAACTTCTGTAACATTTGACGGAAAAATAAGGCAAGTGATGGTTAAAATATTTATATTAATAGATAGAGTCATCCATTTGAAAGCACACCTCTGAACGGCAGATATGACTGACCTGACCTTGTCCCAAAGTAATGAGAAACCGGAGCTCCTCGCGAATGCAAAATCTTTTTATTTATAATTTTTTTTTTTTTGGAGAAAACCAGATGATATTTAAATAAAATAATAATTTACCTTGGTAAACATAAGTCTTCAGAACAGAAATATAAGTAAAATTATTAGCAACAAACTCCTGTTGTCACCAAAAGAAATTTAAAGTACAGATGCACATATACTAGGCACTATAGTAGCACAACACCCATATGTTTAATAATGTACTAGAGCAAGAAGAAAATAGCAGATGTAGTTATTCATTTTGTTGTTTTATATGACTGGCGTATTTATTAAGGTTTGGTCAAAACAATCTCTCTACATTTAGTATTAAGTATATTATTAAAAAATTAATGAATGATTGTACACAAATGTAGAAGTAGCATACAGAGCAGATAGAGAGTGCAAGAGCATATTGTACAAACCATTTCAAGATGGTGGACAGATAATGCCACCACATCACATACAGGTATCCAACTAGATGAAAATGTAATATTGTGACATACTTACTTTAATTTTTTGAATATTATGTGTATAAGATGAATAGTTGTGAGGAATCTATATCACAGTAGTGTGTTGCGTGAAAAATTAATTAGGAGTTCTGGGAGTACACAATACATGAACTTTTAATTTATTTCCAAAAATTGACATAGCTATGGGCACTTCTATGAAACTAACTGCTCATACAAACTATTCACCATGATAATTGTTTTAATTATGTATGGTGTTAAAATCAGTAAAAAATTATTGATGGGTGTCGTGTAAGAACGTAAACTCTAGTGGATATTTACATTCTGCACGAGGTGTGATAGAAGATGTGATGTGAAGAAATAGTTTGAGGAAGGATTTATTTTTGTTGAATGAGAGTTTGTGCATGCTTAGGAATGATACCGTACTATTGTAGTATGGCCTACTTTTAATGTGTTGAAATAGTTAAAGGGAAGTAGGTTTGCTTGGCACAAGTGGTGCCGTGCGCTGTTTTCAAACATTTACTGCCAAAATTTTTTTTTTTTTTTTTTTTTACAGATTTTTACCATATATATATATATATATATATATATATATATATATATATATATATATATATATATATATATATTAAAATAATTTTCAGCACATAATAACTACAACTCTTCAACTCCTGATAATATAGTGTCATAAATTTGAAAATAATATTCTGAATAATGCGTTATAATTTTTTCTAAGAATTTTGTTAATTTTTGGGGGTTTCTGAGGATGTATTCGTAAAATTGATGTCTTCAAATCCAGGGTTCCTAAAATCGGGTGTATAGTGTAAATTTGAAATACTTTACTATTATATTGTAAATTGGTAGCAGTAAATATGCTACACTAGCATTACTGTCAGGCCAGTTAAGGTAACAGGGCCAGCGCATGCATACACCCATGGAAGTTGCTGGACTTGCCTGCTGGGACATGCCAAGCTTGTGGCGGGCCAGACAGTTCTAGGATGCACCAACAAGACAACATGCATCTAGATCCTTTTGCCTAGTTTGATGGGTGTGAATCTAGGCACTCGAGAGTGTTGCATGCGAGGTGTGGAAAACCAAAACCAAGTTAATGTTTTATTGCTTCGTTAAAATGTGACACAGTACAGGGAAGTACCATTAATTGCAGACAGAGTGCAGTGTATGCTGTGGTTGCATAATACTTGCGTGCCGAGAAGGGCATCGTGCTTGACTTCAATTTCGTCATTGTTTACCTTCAAATGAATGAAGTAATGCGGAGGGTATTAACTGAGGCATCATTTAATTCTAAAGGCCTGTCAACATATTTAATTTAACAATGTTTAGTTATATTTTTCAACAAAAGGCCATTAATTTGAAATAGCATAAGTGAAAAAATATTCTTGAGTGTGTGTTGAAAATTTCTGGTGCTGGTCTTACGAGCATAGGGGAGTGGGAATGGAACATGGGTGAAAATGGTACATTATTTGCATTTTTATTATTCAAAAGTGAATTTTGTTGTAAGAAATACATCATTTAGTGACTGATTGGATTAGTATAACAATGGAAATTTTGGTGTAAGAAAAAGTTTAAAATTTGTTGTACTTTTTTGATGATGCTCTTAATCTCCAGGTAATGTTTCCAACACACACACACACAAACACTCTCATCCGTAAACTTGCATGTATGTGCCTATTCACATGCTAATGCACATGCATTCACACAAATGAAATTTTTGTTAATTATGATCAACATACTTAAATACTCTCATTCAGTAAAGCTGTTTAAGGTGTTTCTAAAGGCACTGAAAAAAATTATGCTTTCAGTGATTTGTTAACGAAAAGCATGTATCAGTTTCTATTAACTTTATTTTTGTAATTTTTTTTATCATGAAAATGTGTTCACTGTTCAAATGGTTTTACTGATCATGTGGTTCTTCAGTTAATAAAATGGTAAATCATGAATGTTAGTTTTGTGTACATTCGTAATCAATTAGACAAATTGGAAAAAGTTAAAGCTGCCGCCTGCTCAAACCGTCAAATGGCATGCAGAGCTTTATTTGAAAATAGCTGATCATGTGTACACAGAAATACAGTATTTACTGGATTGTAGGCCGACACTGAATGTAAGCCGACCCCTAACTTTCAAAACGTTGACGAAAAAAAATATATGTCACTAATTATAAGCCAAATTTTAAAGGTCCCACACACAGAATGATAATGATAATGACAGAGTTTTACAGCCTTTTAACCTCACGGGCCTTTAAAGCAGACAATGGTTTATCTTCCCGTCTCCCCGACAGACACAGTTGAATGGAAGAGCTTGGCGCGAAGTACGGTAGGTAAATAAGTGGGTGGGCGAGACATGTCATGCGAGGAATGCTGGCTTGGCGCGGCTCAGCACGGCCTGGCGCTGTAGTTCGACACGACACTCGGCACGTCCTGACCCAGTGTACCTACTAGGCAGACTGACATTCGGCCGGCAAAGCAAACATTTTTTATTATTATTTTTTTTTTTTTAGAAATAATGTGCAGGTGGTAGATACCAGGTAAATATGGAACTACGCCTTTAATGGAACCGTGATTTTATCCTGTGAATGAGCTTACATAAAAAATTACGTTAGTATATTATATTGTACATTTCTTCAACATATTTGATGACATTTTTTTTAAACGCGGCTGTATACTATTTTCTCTTTATTTTGAAACTTGGCAACCGCATACGCATTATGTAAATAGGTACAAGCAGCAAATACAGCGGTAGCGGACTGGCGGCATGGCACACACGTACCGCAGGACGCCGGCGACTACACTGCCAGATCGGTACGCTCGAGCCCAAGGGCCGGCCGGCACGGTGGCGTCACCTGTCGGCCGGCCGTGACATTGCTAAAGACCACACTCCATCTAGCAATAACGTTTACATCCGTATCGGTACTGATGAAAGTGTACTGCCTGTTTTATAAATGTATTTTTTATATTTGGTCAAAACTGTATGTAAAATGGTTGAGCCCGATTGTAAGCCGAGTCGGGATTTTTGACAGTCCGAAACGGTAAAAAAAATGTCGGCTAACAATCAAGTAAATATGGTAGTATTCAGAGAATGCTATGCACATTTATACCCATTCAGTTTTTGGATGGATTGTTAAATTTTATTTTCTAGTGGCAAAAAGTTGTGGTAATTAGTTTTTTTGTAGAAATTTTTATATGAAAGTCTTGGTTGAAAAGGTATAGACATGCATATGATATATTGGTCTTTAATATTCCATCATCAAATTATATACCTATCACTGAATATTTTATAGAGATACTTTATTGACCAGAAGACTGTACCCTAGATCAGTGATTTGTGTCTAGAGTTTAGGGTAGGTGTGTTGGACATCCTTTGTCGCCCTTAGCTCCGTTATTGCAGACCTAGAAATATGCCACCCAGGCAGTTTTGATATGTTATGAAGTGCCTTGTTAATTGACAGGTGACAGAAATATTGATAGAAAGATTGTTTTGTTCTGCAGGGGCTAAGGAGTGGCATGACGACTTGAAGCGGGTACTGAAGCAGTGTGGTGGGGAAGGCCGCAACACCACATTCCTGATGACAGAGAACCAGATGACAGAGGAGCTCTTTCTGCAGGACATTGATTCGCTACTCAGTTCTGGGGATGTGCCCAACCTCTTCCCTATCGATGAGCAGCAGCAGATATTTGATGTGAGTGTTTCAGCATCCTTCTGGACACATCATTTGTTCTTTTAAACTGCAAAAAATAATTTGGAAAATCTATCTGCGGGAAAATTTTAATGTAATTATTTTTCTTACGATTGGTAGTTTTTTTATATGATTACCATGCCGATAACAGAGAATTATTATTATTATTATTATTATTATTATTATTATTATTATTATTATTATTATTATTATTATTATTATTATTATTATTAATCTGGTTTTTGAATGGATGTGTGTCTGTGTTCACTAGCAACTAGCATTCATTTTTTGTGATTTTTTTTGTCCTTCATTTTACCAAATGTTCTTATACTGGTCTGTTCTTATTTATATATTCTGTTTGGAGGAATTTAAGGATTGTTACATTGTTTCATATCTCAGGTATATGAAACATTTTTATGTGTAACAAATCTGAGCATATTATTTTCATTTGGTCTGATCGAAGTACATTTGTTGAAGTGTCAGATTTAGTTAGTTTAGTTTTTGGCTATCTTGCACGCAAACTTAACACTTCAGCTGCAGTCCTGCCACATTTTTGCACTGAGGCAATAACATAACTTACTGTGGACTCAACTTATGTTTGCCTTTACACTTTTGTTTAATGGCACTTCATGTGGAATGTGGGAGGAAAGTTTTGGGATTGACAAAACTCGATGTAATTACTGTACTTTGAATATGCATGCTATCATTGAAATGATGTGATAAGTATTTTTGTTTAGATCGTCATGATTCACATACATATTTAATAAATTTGTTTTATAATAGAGCTAGTGGTGTTGCAAACATCATCATCCTAAACACAGTAAAATTGTTGACCAGTTCTTCAGTCAACGTAAGATATTAATATGGACAAGTTTGTGAAACTACCGGATCACCTTGTTATTAATGGAAAATTGGACCAGAACCGGACACTTTGGAGTCAAAACTTGAAGTTAGATTTACAGTTCTTGAAAATAAATGATGATGCAAAAGTTCCTCGGGTTGCGTTGTTATTCAATGCTATCTGAGACAAAAGACTTGATATTTACACCTCCTGTAACATCACCAAAATTAATTCACAGAATTGTGCTAATGTGGCTTCAAGTTTTGACCAGTATTGTTTACCACACTAAAATATTCTGTACCTGTGTGCTAAGAGTTTCAGAGAGCCAATATAAAAGAATCATTGTTGCATCATGTAATCACTGATAGACCTTGGTCATTGTTTTCTTCTATTCTAAGTGGGTAGAGGTCAAACTATTAGCATTAAAATCAACAGATTATGTTGTAAGGAATGAAGTGGTTGCTACCTTTGGCAGTCCAGATGTAGTAATTTGAGACAGTGTACCTTTCAATATGTGCTTATGAGTTCAGGCAGTTTGGTGAGTGCTGGAACTTCAAAGGTAGAACCATCAGCTCATATTTTCTGCAGGCTAATGGGCTAGCTTAAAAAAAGCAGTCAGCATTGTTAAATGCATGCTAGTTAAAGTGACAGAGTGCAAAATTTATTTAATGGTTGGCACTTTTGGAATACAGAAATACCTAGATTACTGGAATTGGACCATCCCCAGCACAAATGTTGTTACATTGATTCTTGAACGAAAATTTCACACTTATTCCAAGTCCGACCTGTTAAAACCTCAAACCTCAAAATCATGCAGATGTTTCTACTAGGTGTAAAACTCGTTGTGACAGGCAAAAGCATTACAGTACTTTCACATTTATTAAGAGAGATGTTAGATACACATGTTATGAAGGTTAGCGACGTAGAACAATCAGGAGTGCACCTAGCAGTGACTAAACCAGGGGGGGGGAGGTTGCGCCCAGAAACCACCTTCTCTATCCCCCCCCCCCAAAAAAAAACAGTTTTCAGCAAAAGGAGAAAACATTTTTAGGACAAGTGGTATGAACTAGGAAGAATATGCAATGCTGTTGATAACCTACACTGTGCATCCACTCCCTTTTTGCCTTCTTCCTCTCTCCTCTTCGCCCTCCTTCCTCAATACTGAGTCAACACCCTAACTTACGGTAAATAAGGCTTTCGATGAGCCATCCTCTAACTCGTTTTGTTTTGAGAGTGAGTTGTGACTTGCAACGTGCTCTATTCAACATTAAATCTAAAGTGATATGTACTATGTATTTAACACGTCCCATTGGCAATGAGGTATGTGTATGTGTCTTACATAAAACTTTTTTTTCAGCAAATTTTGTTTTGTAGGATAAGCATGGTTCTGAATTGTATACACTGTAAGATACTTTGTCATTAAATAAAAAAAAAAAAACACATAAGCACTAAACAAATTGAGAACAGCACCTGTGTTAGTATTGTAACAATGTGTACATTGAAACTAAAGTACATAAAGTATAGAAGAAAACAACAGTTAAATTACATCTGAAACTATTACAGTCATTTCTATCTATTGTAGGGTTTGTCATAACTACATGTTCTATTTTAAATAGCAATGCTTAACATACTGAAGAATGTTTTTACGTGCTCCTCTAGTATTGCACCAATTTTATTTTGGAGTTTTACGTCTCGTCCTCGGCGAGGTCAATTGAGACGGTACACAACACACCTTATACGTGATAGGGACTGAGGGAGGTAACAGCCGTGGCCATTGCTTAGAAACCATCCCAGCATTTGCCTGGAGTGGCCTAGCGAAACTAACACCTATCTCAGGATGGCCAGACTGGGGTTCAAACTCGGATCCTCCCAAATGTGAGTCCAACATGTTGCCACTGCGCCACAACTCTCAGTTACTGTGTAGTTAATTCCTTGATAAATTTGTATATACAAAAAACAGAAGCACAAGTACTCACGTTTTAGTACTTGACAGATACACATACAAATAGGACGAAACATAATCGCGGAAGCGCATATTGCTACGTTTCGCTGCTTAGTGCAGCTTCCTCGGGCGAAGAGACATGGCTGACTGTGGTGTGGTTGCCGATGCACCGATGCTGATGCACCTAGCGGCCAGTGGTTGAACTGAAGTGAGGCGGGAGATTCAAAAACGTCAAGTACATGAGGATAATGAGGATGTACGGGTACAGTGGTTGTGGGAAGCTGAATGACTGGAGATGCTATCTTATATTGAGACCTCCTGGTGGTTGCCTGGATTTAGTGATATATTCATGAGCTAGTTCCCATCGTATGAGTTCAGAGCTATTGCTTGTAGGTGGCAGGGCCCTCGCCACTCTAGTGCTGTAGGAAGAGTCAAAGTCGTTGTTATGATGGGCTGCACGGGCAGCAACTGGTTTATCCTGTGGGTTGGTGTCTTCAGACACATGCTATGGCTTGTCTGGTGTCGGCTCTGTGGCCATTCATTCTCTGTCTCAAGAGTGTTGGTGGTGAGGCCAATATATTCAGCATCACAGTGTGAACACTGTAGCTGATAGATCAAGTTCTTGGTAGCACAATTGTAACTGCGTTGGATGGGGTAGATGTGGTTGGTTTGCCTGCTTTTGAATGATGTAGAGGGCTGGTGGATGGCACAAGTGCCACAACATGAGCTATTGCAGGGATGAGAACCTTTGAGATTGGTAGTAGTGTTGGTAGCTGTTGGGACGTACTAGCTTGTTGCGGAGGTTGGGTCGTCGTTTGAAAACTAGCCTGGGTGGTTTTGAAAGAAGGTTTTGGGTTTGTGGTAAGGAGTACAAGATTTTGTAGCCTGAGTTGAGAATGGGTCGGAGTTTGCCTAGGCCTTCATGATATGGTACCATCAGGGAGATTTCTGTATTTTTACTTGATAAATTTAACAGTGTAACTTACGTTTAATTAAATAAATTTATTTAATGTAAATAGAATAATTGTTATTAGAGTAATATTTTATAATATAATGTAATAATAATTATAATAAGTAGAGAAATGTAAAATTCACGTTATTTTTTGACGACAGACGAGTTCTGAGATATTGTTCAGTAGTATATCTTGAAACAAACATTAAAAAAACTAGAGAATTATGTACTTTATTCTGAGACGTCTTTAATGTGAACACATTTTACATTGTTTTAGTTTTAGAAGGGTATTTTATTTTGACGCCCTTCTATGCAGCTATTGGGTTTACTGGTTGTGTAATTGCTTTAGAGCAATATGAGTCTCAAGAAGGATACTAAGATATAGAGCATGAATATTGGGTAATCCTTCTTGAGTTAGAGCTAATCTTGACCCAGTGAGTGACTACCGAGTAACCCAACAGGAAAAGCCCTAGTAATGATAGCACAGAGAAGGTGAATCTTCACTTAATTAAGGGGGGTGAGGCATAAGTCACTCGCCTTAGATTGATTATCACAAGTGTGCAAGTAGGTTTCATTAAAGGAGAAGACCATGTAAATTAGGGTTTCAAAGAATGCGTATATTCTCAACAGAACACGACACTTGAAACATGTTGTACATCTGCATGGACATAGTACACAGGATTGGTGATCAAGGTTTGGGTCTGTCCCAATTTTATACAAAGCTCCACAATGATGCGACACAAAATACAATAAGGTTTGCGACATGAGATACAAAGGCTTAAGCTACAATGAGACATAGGAACTAGACAAGGCGCTGCGGGCCATTTCAACATGAGATACAGCAAGGCATACTCTTCAATGCTAGACTTGGCGTTTCTGGCCGTTTCAACATAGATACAAGAAAGCATACTCTTCACTAACTTGACAAGGTGCTTCAGGCCATTTCAACATAAGATACAAAACATGGCACTTCTGGCCGAGACATACAGAAACCAGTATAGAATTACTAGATGAGAACTGAGACCTCGCTAGTGACAGTGAGTAATTTGGCAATCAACTCTTTGACCCCTTCTGAATTATCTAAGAACTGGGTAAGTGTATCCACACTACAAAGTTTAACTCAGCTTCATTGCCACGTCTGTGGGTTAACAACTAGTCACACGGGCTTTGGCTTCCCCTTAGAGTCGTCCTGACACTCAAGTAGGAATGGTGACAAGAAGTTTTAGTAGGGGTGAAGGATTCGCCATCAGACGAATTTGAGGAAAGTTATCGCAGAGGGCACCTTGCGGACATCAACCCTCTGTGACGGACTGTTGTGTGTGAGGCTGGGGCACCTTGTGGACATCAACATCATTACAGAGCCTAGATAGATGTCATGTATAACAATGCCTGAATGGTTGTCATATATAACAATAAATGGATGGTTGTTATATATAACCTTGCGTGAATGGTTGTCATATATAACAATGCCTGGATGGTTGTCAGATATAACAGTGCTTGGATGGTTGTCATATATAACAATGCCTGGATGGTTGCCATATATAACAATGCCTGGATGGTTGTCAGATATAACAGTGCTTGGATGGTTGTCATATATAACAATGCCTGGATAGTTGCCATATATAACAATGCCTGGATGGTTGTCATATATAAAAATGCCTGGATGGTCGTCATATATAACAGTGCCTGGATGGTTGTCATTTATATCAATACCTGGATGGTTGTCATATAAAACAGTGCTTGGATGGTTGTCATATATAACAATGCCTGGATGGTTGTCATATATAACAATGCCTGGATTGTTGTGTGTAAGTTAGGAAGGTAGATTGGTTTAGGGTAATCTGTTGGCACCTTGCGGATATCAACCAAATGATCGGTAGGGAGTGAGCGGCACCTTACGGACATCAACCGCTCAGGAGGAGTGCCAGGATGACCCGGTGGTTAGGCCGAGTCCCTGACGACTGAAGAACTAGGGCAGGTTGCCCCCCTTTTATACTGGCCAGAAGGGCTGAAAGTACCGTTAGGTGGGCGGCGCAAAATTGCTGACGAGAGCTCGTGACTGTCTGCTGCTAAAATTGTGCCACCCTCACACTCTAAAATTACTCCCTCGGGTCAAAACTACTCTGCCACACAAAATAAATATCCCGACTTGAATAAATAATACGTGTGTTGCCGTTAAACACTAAAAGTAAGGTACAAGAACCCTTGAATGAATATTAAATACATTTCAAGGCACAAGAAGCAAATACAATGTATAATTACGTGCATATTTTCCCGTATTCATTTGTGAATGCACTTTACATAGTCCATGCAGGGGATTGGTAATACTGGTTTGGCGCTCGGCCGTATTTGTAAACAAACACTTGTGGAAGGTTAACAAAGTTGCGTGTCACAATTATACAATGAAAATACACATTGGATAAACAGTGGAACATATTAACATAAGTAATTATGGCTTTATAAATAAAGACTGTGACTTAACAATCTTACAAGCTAAACTAAACTACAACACGGTAATCGGCAATGTGCAGGCGCATGCTAAGACTGTAAGGTTAAGGTAGCAAGTATAAAAAATCCGGGGTGAGCGTTAATGATTTTACAGCTTGACGCAACTGACATGCGTCAGTCTATACTTTAAAATTATAATTTCATTAAACGGAAGTTCTTTGTAATGAAACTTCACGTACATCAGTTTGACTCTTTATATTGCCCAGCGTTTTGTTTGTGTGTTTCAAAGGCCATAAAATTATTTTGCTATTTGGACAGCTGTTAAAACTATGGTCTTGAGTGCCGATGAGGTTTAACAATGTGAATTTTGAGCTGTGCCGGAATGCTAGGGTAGGGTAGATGGTAGATCAGGAAAGATTATAATGTAATACTCTGGGATATTCATAGGCTCTCTCAGCCACTAATTAGCTCTATAAAGACACTACCCAGGCCTAAAACTAGCCCTGTACTTTCGAGTACAGCAATTCATCCAGGAGACTAGGCAAGAGACTAAGCGCTTGTCTTAATTGGAGCTCCACCTCGTAAAACAATTGTTCTAAGATAAGTGTACCAACTGACCTACCCTGGCTATAGGCATAAGAAAATTGTCCTAACCAGCCTTCATAGCGAGGATTTCCATCATGCTGCTTGCCACGAGATACCACTATCTTCGACACATACAGTGAAATTTCATTATAAAGAACTTCAATATAAAGAATTTCTGACTTTAAAGTATAAATTAAAGTACCCCTCTGAAATTAAAGTAATGCAAAATGAGTTCAGTTTAAAGAAGTTTCAGTATAAAGAAGTTTCAGTATAAAGAACATAATTTTCTAGTTTGTTTCATGTTCGTTGTAATGAGTTTTTACTGTACATGGTAGCTTCTCAACCTCAGGATTCCTAGTCACCCCTGAGGGAAATTTGTCTTAGATGACAGAATGGAGTGTGGCATGTGTTTTCTCTGGTTTGCTTCTCTGTAGCTTGGCTATACCTTTCTGTCCATTTTTCAGAGTGGTGTTGGTGGTCAGTAGGCACATAGCCACTTGAGTGACTCCTGGTATTTGTAGGCAAAGAGATAATTCAGTTTATGGCTGTCAGATTGGTGGGTCTGGTAGGGTCGGTGATTCAAGATAATGGATGGTTGGTTGCATGATATAGGTAATATCAGATACATTTGAAACAAGAAATATTTTCCCTTAATTACAAGTCAGACAGCCTTGTTTGAAATGCCAGAGGGCCACAGTGACATTGAGCCGTATAAATCAGCAGCGTGACCAGAGATACCTGACATGCCACAGGACAACAATAACATCTGTAAATACAAGACAAAGTGTATTCACTTGCTTGCCAAAGGGAGACTGACAAGGTGCAGAGGGTTACGGCAGCTTAAATAGGGCTTTCTTTAGGTGAATGAAGGAAGGGCCAGTTGACATAGCTCTTGAGCAAGTCACCACTCTTGTGCTGCCTTGATGTATGCTAGCCATTGGCGTGGTGTACTGGAAAGCCACTCCTTCAGTGACTGGTCCAGTGGGCTGAGCATCGAGTGCTGTGTTGCATAAGCCTTCCCGTCACGTGACAACTTCCTATCCTACCTGGTGCTTGCCCAATGAAAGAATGGCTAGGAACACCAGGCATTCTATAGGCGGCTGATACTCCTTAGAAGCTGGCACCATTGGATTGAAGTTACAACCGTGCCTGCAGAGTAACTGATTAGTATTAATCAATTTTGATTACTCTCTAAGATGTTATTGTATTTTAAAGTAGGCACCATTTTCATACCGTATTGAAACCTCTTTTTTAAAACTATCTGAAAAGACACAAATTTGGTAGTTGTTGGAACAAAGTAATTAGATCCTTTGCAAAGCAAAAATTATGTACAAAGAGAACGTAGATAGATTTGAAACACATGAGTCTTGGTAATAATAAAATTTATACGTATGAAGAAATTTTTTTCCCTTTTATGTATATATATATATATATTTAGGAAAAAATTTATAAAAATGGTAATGAATATTAATTTTTGCTCTTTTCTTTAGGTTGTTAGAAAAAAAATTACGTATTGTTATTACTGTCATGGTTAATTTTACTAGTGTGTTTGACATCATTCGCATTACACTCTAATACATACATAGTAATGAATAATTTAGTTTAAGTGCATAAGTCAGTATTAAATTCTTTATATCAGGTCAAGGAGAAACATGTCTTTATGTTATAGTAATGAGGACTTTGTTTTAGAGAGGTGTTTATTAACGTGGTTTTGCTATTTAGTATATATAGAGCTATGTGACGATTTTATCAACTTGCAACACCAGTTGGAACACAACCTCAAAACGAAAATCAGTAGTTGATATTTTTTGTGTAATGTTTCGTTATTTAATATACAGTAGTAAACATTTACTATGCCATATTGTTTTGTCACCTGTGCTGCTTGTAAACTGAACCTAATATTTTCCTTCAGCTGGTACGACTTTCTGCCCAAGGAGGCAATAGAAACCTTGACATATCTGCCCTTGAAGTCTACACGTTCTTTGTGAACCGCTGCAGGCAGAAGCTTCATATCGTACTGTGTTTCAGCCCCATTGGCTCGTCTTTACGCCAGAAGATGCGTCTCTACCCATCGCTTGTCAACTGCTGCACCATTGACTGGTATCAGGTGAGCTCCATGGTCATGTAACATATGTACTATTCAATTGAGCATACTAAATAGAGACACACATACAAGTTAAGAGTTTTCACCTACCATGAAGGAATGTCCATTTAAGAACTGTACAGTTGAGTCTTATTACTATGACAAGCCACAGTTCCTGATAAAATTTGTCGCAGTTGCGGTGTTGTCGTAGTTGCTGAAATACCTGATTTCGACCCCTTAAATTAGGAGAGTGTAGGGGGGTATGATTAAAATGTGTTTTTTTCTTTAAGTTTGTGTTTAAGGCTGCGCTTGGTGCAGGATCGCCCCACTCACGAGTATAGGCATTTACATGTTAAATAAGAACTGACACAACTCCCACAATTTTCTTGCTAAAGTTTTCCAACAAAAACTATTTTACAGATTTTGATGAGCTTAAGCAGGCTATTGGATCAACATAGTAATGTATGTATTTTAATAATATAATTTTGTTAATTAAAAAGTTCAAAGTGTTATAGATTTAAGGTTACATTTAAAAACTTGTAAATAACCCTACAGCCCGATTGTTCGGGATGAGCTGCGTTAAAAAGTCCGTGGCACGGATACTGTATCTCTTCAAACAAAGGCGCCACGTCAGTTCTTGTAACCAAAGCCGTGAAAAGACCGTATTTCCCGCAGCGTGTAACTTG
>PNEQ01112077.1:0-17204 GCA_003012365.1 Medauroidea extradentata
TTTGAAATTTTTTTGAAATTTTCGAAATTTTGGAAAATTTTGGTAATTTGACACTCAAGGTCAGGGTCAAGGTTAAAGGTCAAGGTCATCCAACATGGCGGCCGGGGACGTGACGTCACAACATGGCGGACAAATCCACACTCGGCTGAAATCCACCCACCGGCTCCATGTGCCAGAACCGGCTAAATCTTACTACTAACCTCTATCCCACACACAGCCCAGAGTATATCATGGTAGAAAATTCCCATAAAGCCTCAGTATATGAGTTTTTATTCAACCTTGAATATGGAAACTTGAAGTGTGTGCCAAGATGTCGGGATAGGAAAAAACGACGTTGCTGAACCAGTCAGTCAAGAATTACGTGTTCTGTATGTTCGAAACTTGCCAAAACAAAAACAGTGTTGAGATTTTTAAATGTTTGTTGCAATGGGAATTTACAATTGGAATTTATTGGTTTGTGGACATACGCCATTGCTCACGTTTTGGTGACCAAACACGTATTGAAAAACAAAGTGATGAAATACAAATAAAATACACAAAAAACACAGCAAACGTAAGCAAAACAATCCCAGAGAAACTTCGTCAGTTTTTTAAAATTATTTTTATATTTCAGCATACTAAAGATTGAATTCAGTCAATAGTTTGACAACACCCAAAGACAAAAGACAGACACAAAAAAACCAGATACCCTATATGAGAAAATACGGGAAAAAATACTTCAATAGTGGACAGTGTACAACAAATAAAAACAAGAGACAACACAAGTTGAAATCAACGAAAAAATGAAACGTTTCGGGGATTGAGATCCATCACCGTCTTCAGGCTGAGACACAGCTGGTCGGAACACCAAGATGCGAATTCCTCTGAGATTGTTTTGCTTACACTTTCTGTGTCTTTTGTGTATTTTATTTGTATTTTGTCACTTTGTTTTCAATACATGTTTGGTCAACAAAACATGAGCAATGGCGTATGTCCACAAACCAATAAATTGAAAACAACAGTGTGTTCCTTTTTTTTAACTGAACGTTATTCGTAGTAGTACTATGTCGTGAAAAATACAAAGAAAAAAACCAACAAGAAATATTTTGCGTATACTAAATATTGGCCAATGACTAGATTTTGATTGTTTCATTTACATTTCATATTACTGAGCCTTAAGTTGTTACATTTAAAAATGGCAAATTAAAAGTTAATAGAAGTAACTCACGTGGTGATATAGTGCTTTTAGTCAGAATGTGTTCACGCCTCTATTTAATAACTGTACCATTCGCTGTGCGATTTATGTAGTTTTTAAAGTAAATTATATATTTTTTGTAATTAAATATAGCAGGCAAAGGAAAATACAATTATTTTTCTACAAAAGCAAAAATGTACTATATTATACGGAAACTGGCCTTACGTATGAGGGTCTAAGTCACACACATTTAGAAGTGATGTTTTTATTAATATTGTACACATTTTCAAAAGGATATTCCATAATAATTATGTCACTCTTAACTGAATTTCAGAATTCCATTTGAGTATTGCAAGAACGTACTGCATTTTGCACGTGATCACAATGAATTGTTTACGAGAAAACATTTTAACTGACTTACACCACTATAAATCTAAGCCCCTCATACTTGTACGATCGTTCATAAAGTAATAAATTATTTCTTACTTATCCATGCTAACAGACTTGTACACTAACACTTTACATATTTACAAACTCTAGTACGGACATTTTGAAATTATTGAACATTATAAGAGCACTAAAAATTTTCGATGTTTGGCACTGTCATTCCAATACGCTACCATAAAGTTTTAGTATTTAGTTTGCATTTTATTGCAATATTTAGCACGTTAATTGTAACACTATTCGATTTATTGAGAGAGGACATGAATTGACTGTCCTATAAATGGCAAGAGGGACAAAGTTGAGTAAATAAGTGAAGTCATGGGTACTTGTACATAACACACAGCTAACGGTATGTTAGCAGTAACTGCTAGAGGTATGTTTCAAATCACTGGCGAACATATCTTCGATAAGAAGTAGTCCATATTACCACGACACTGTTTTTAATGACTAATGAAATGAGTTATTCTGAACATTCCACATTATTACCGCGAAACGTTTCTGGCTGGAGCGGAATTCCTTTCTGACAGATCTTATGCAAACAACCGCTCCACGACTCTGATTTAACCACGTCTAAGTTATGCTGGTTGAACAGTTTGTTCGATGTAGAAGTAGAAAGCTTTGTTCTTCTTCCTCAGCCAACAGATCGCTCCTTAACCCGGAAATCTGAATTGTTCTGGTACCCGAAGGGGAGAATCGTCTTTTTGGAATTGTCGCTAAGAGGTAGGCCTCTTACTCTCCTTCTAAACCGTTGAGTCTTTAATCTTAGTCTCGCTCAGCCGTAAAACACACCCAACTTAACAAACTCAACATTGTCATCCCCCATTTCAGTAAGTAGAGAGTCTCTTTCAGTTCCAATTGTAAATGTCAATAGCTCCGTGTTTGAACACCCCTGATATATATACGATGAAGAAAAATTGGAGCCTCCCCATTCTCCACCTACTACGTCTTTCTTTTTTTCAAGACTATTATAAATTTGTTTCCAGCTATCCTTTTTGTCGTCAGGCGTTCCTGCGTCCTCCCCCTATGGACTTCAATTTTCTGTAGCGCGCGTGGATGTAGGGGGAATTTCATTTTGTATTCTACATGTATGGATGTGTGTATGTGCGCCTCTATCTCACTTCGCCTGCTCCGGTTTGCCAGATATTCTCTTTCCTCTACGCCCGCTCTCTTTCCCACGTCCTCCCATACCAGGAATGAAATGGAAGTTCGATATCATCTTTCAGCTCTTCCATCTTCTCATGGTTTCTTTTCTTCTGACGTTCCTCTTTTCCTTTATACGCCAGCCTTATTCTCTTTGTTCCGCTACACATTTTTCTTTTGCATTTTCGCGTTTGTTGATGACGAAAGCCATGTTAAATATATTTTCAGATACATAAACCATGCCGTGTTGTCTCTAGTTTCAGAGTAATCTATTCACACAATCCAGGTGCATGTAATTCTTTACTTTTATCAGACTGGAATCCCTGTTGAGATTACTAGGCCTGTGAACATATCATTTTGTGAGTTTATAAGAGACTATAGCTGACAATAATTCACATAAAATGTAGTAATAGCACACATGTAAAACTGAAACGGAATTGCAAAATAATATGAGATTATAACGATATAATGTGATTACAAGTAAGTTTGGGTCTTTATTAGAGCAGTATATATTTATGAGTGATATTCATTTAATACTATTACGTTTATATACAAATTAAATTAATTCATACAAAGTAGGTACTCATTCGCCAAAAATTCAATACAGGCAACTGTTGGCACAATTTTTGTTCGCTGAAGACAAATTCGGACCATTTTTAGGGAACAACATATAGACAGCTTTCATAATGATTTACGGAATTTAAATAACGCCACTAGGAAGGAAATTAAAATTTTGAATGGGACAAAGTTTCAGGCACTTGTTTTTTAATGTATATTCAAGACGATTGGCTGCAACTAAAACTACATTTTCAAATTCTGATCAAACTGCCACATTAATTTCGTAAACACATGATAGAAGAGTTTTATCTGGAAATACTCTGCTATATATATATATATTTAAAATCATACATTCAGACAACCAAGAATCTGATTTTATGGGTGGGAAACGTTTCATGATACCACCTATAAGTTTCAGTGACGTTTTTCGAATGAAGCACACGTCGCAATTTCAACACATTGAGTACGGTAGGTAAATTTGGCTTGGTAAAAATATTTGTGTGTTGCTGTGCAAATAACTGCAACAAAACTAATTAGAATTATCTTGAAGCGTACTAGTAAAACAAGACTGTTCTAAAATTATTCGTAATGTTTCGTAAGGTATTATATCGGGAAAATTTCAGTTTCACTTACAAATTATTGTGCCATATTTAGGAAATGAACATCGTTGCTTTCAACTGTGGTAATGTTGCGTTCGTAGTCGTAGTGACATTCATCGTGCTAGAAGGGCTAAGTTGACATCATATATTTAATTCGTGAAATAATAGCTTGCATTTATAGTATAGTGAATGTGTAACATTTCTGTAGTCAGAATTGTTAAGGACGATCGGCGAAGTCACGACTACCCAAATACTCTTCGTACTACAACAATTTAAAAATTTCAGGAACTTAATAAGTTAATAAAGGGATGAAGTGGACAGCGTTAGTTGATATAATATGTGCTACAATATAAATAGTGGTAACTTTCACCGTTTCTCGACTCCAGCGGGGAGCATACTGTACAATAGTTGTGTGACGTACTGGGTGTGATGTAATCGACACTTTACTACTGTCCGGAACTGTGGTGCTGTAAGGGGACTTGAAACCGTCCCCCAACACCCATTCAACACGTAATACACTAATTTAATAAAAAATTTTACAGGAATAATATTAGGATGTGACATTTGCTTAGTAAGACACTATATGAACGTTAAAATTCTTTCACATGTTTAAAATTGTTTCAAATGTCGGTAATAACGAACTGACACATGAGCTGATTATGATAGTCAAAGATAGTTGAGAGTATTAACTCCCCCCCCCCTGGAAGGTAAACCAAAGACAATCCTAGTGATATGCTGCTTACAACAGTGTTGAGCATATTTTAAAGCTCTCGATTGCCACTATCGACTATTATTCCTACCCTAAGTGTAAACGTTGTACGGTGCCGTTATCTTATTTTGTGCGTATTTTCTTTGGTAATTTCGTTCAACGTTTGGCCAGTGATGTCAGAGAACCAACCAGCACAGTAAACCTCTCTTACCTACAGAAATATGAACAGTGGTGTAATGTTTGTTATATTAAATTTGTAATATAAATACGTATATATGGATAATGATAAAACTGTGTATATTCTACCCGTACTACTACAATAGTATTAAGAAATAGTAAAAATTGTAAAATTTTTTTTGGAACTCATTTTTAAAATTTTAATTCTTATATTAATGCCAACATACTATAGAGATGGTGAAAAATCGCGAGCATGTTTTCTGCCAGCGTATTCTGCAAATCAACGTAGCGTCCTGCGTCATGTATTATTGGCCGGCGGTTATGTGACGCAGTCTAGTTGTTCACAGACGAACCACAGACGTCCTGTAGTAGCCACCAGAGTCATCATTGGTCCAGTGAAATAGGGACTCGCCAGTAACGAAATAAAAGCCTAAAAAATGAATACATTACATTGAAGCCTAGCAAACAGTCAACGTTTCCCGCGATAAATCATTTTCTCTATTTATAGTGTTATGAATGTCGACATCTTATAATGATTCTGGTTATAATGTCATATAAGTATAGACACGGAAATTGCGTGGGTTCAACGACATGCTGGCTGGACTCCACAGTCCTGTATACACTATGTCCTCAGATACTTGTACATTGTGTGCTGCTCCAGTGAGTGGCCAGCTACATATCTGACAAGGTAGCTCGGGAGTCACTGAGTGTTCTCATACAGGTCTATTATTGGTTCACAGTTCTCAACAAAGTGTTTCAGTCATAGTCACCAAATCACGACAGTAATTAACGTGCACAGGAATATGAAGTCTAACGTATTATCAAATGAATTAGCGAATATTCCGTGTCTCTACTGATAAGACGTGTAGCATGATGACAGTTGCATATATCAATTCATTCAATGAAGGATGCTCTCCTTCCGTCTTCCCACATAAACCACTTTCTTCCAGGTCAGCATGCAAGGAGACGATTTTATACAGTTTCCTTGGTAATGAACAGGTACCGCACGTAAAAATATGTTTAGGAAACCAGCACACTTACCTTTATTATTTTATGTTTTCGCTATTGTTATAATTAACCTACTCTCCCAAAACCTTATTTTACACTGTTAGATGACAATTTGTTTATTCTCTAACATTCACGGCGGGAAGTTTATACGGAATAGTTGATTTCATTTTCCTGTAAGTGCCATACAGGTAAACATCTCATAATATCTGCCAGTTTAATTTAGAACATTTATATTCGTGAAATGTTGCTAACTGCCACCTCAATGAGACAGCAGCAGTAATTAAAGTTTGTTTATTTGTACCCACGTTTTTCAGTAGTCCACGAATATTTTCTGCGTTCTTTTGACTCCTTGGTAAACACTAATGCACGGTGGATGAACGAATAACGACTGCAGCCAATAGAACAGAGCACGTTTATTCAAAGTCAACATTTCTCCCTCGTAGTGTTGTGGCATGTTATCACATAAGACGATTGTCTACGTAATAAATACGAAGTGATTTATTTCTACCTAACTATATGTATGACTTTTGCACAAAATATACAGACACAGACTGCACTATGTGTTCGGAATTGAGAGAGCCAAATCAGTACCTAGTTAATTTGGTGAAGTCGAAGTGTCTTCTATGTAGTCGCCAGCACAGAATACGTATTTATGTTCGTGGTTACAAAATGGGGAATAACGAAATCAACGACTTAATTACTACATAATAACTAGAGTCACGGTTTCACTGCGAAAATATTTTTGCAACACTTGGTTTCAATGCGTCATTTGCGCATCTGCAGTTCTGCTACATCGTCTGTGATTGGATGATTTTACCCTCACTTGCCTTGGAAAATTACAGACGTACGGAGTCACAATAATCCTATTCTGATTGGTGCAGTCAAATGAGAAACGTGTCTGAACAAAGACACGCTGCCAATAACCATGAAGCATATATGCCGATATGCACATGACACTCTGAAACAAAGTGGGACACACATCTTTTCGTGACAAAATCGTGGCCCTAGTTATAACACGTTGACTGAAGGGGATTATTTGATTGCAAATTTGCCGCGTTTGTTTAATACAGGACGTTAAAAAAGTAATTAATGCAAGAAATGAGAATGTATTTAACAGAGCGAGTTCAACTACTCTGATACAATATGTTAAGGTGGATTGTTTCAACGCGAGTGGTTTGCAAATAGTCCTATTGAATGACCATTGAATACCTATTCAACTTAAAGTTACAACTTTATCAAATGCTTAGTGAAAGCCGCGTTTATTTTCATTTTTTTGTCGATTGCGTATTTTTACGTCAGCAAGTTAACTAACGTCCAGAGTCCAAACCTTGAGGAACGGGACCTGGAGAAGTCGTTAGAAGCATAAATGTACTAACATTTCTCCTAACATATTTTCTTTAAACGTAAACATAACGTTAGTGTATGTATAGACGTACTTGATCTAATACACCGCTAGCATGACTGAAATAATACAATTAATGTTGATGTTAACACGTTGGCAGGTGAATGTTATGTGAAGTTAGCTAGGGGAAAGTATTGGACTGTGTGGCATTGTCTGCCTGTAGTTGGAATGGCAACATGGCACCTCGTGACGTGCATCAGCATGGGAGTGGCCACATACAGTCACTCTTCCACCCCGCAGCTTCACGGGAACAGGAAACACACACACACATACATCTCGGGCAGAACACGAGCAGAGAAGAACGTAAAAGAAAATTGGTTCAATCCTTGAGCGCGCAATATTTCAATCTTCTTCCATCCCGGGAAGCTATGACAAAAACGAGCACAGCGCTCGAAGAGAGTATACAGCCGATGGAAAGGCATGGGAAGGGGGTGGGGGTGGGGGGAGTATATATGTATATCGGTCCCTGGAGTAGGCGTGCGAGATGGGACTTGTAACGCCGTGTTGCTGAATGTTGGCAGCATTGGCGCGCAGGTTAGCTGGGCTCCGTGACACCTGAACATGGGCGGGGCTTCAATTACATAAAAAGCATACATCACGGTAATGGGTAGAGCCAGTGATTTTTGGTGAAAAGAATTCTGCAACAATTTGTTTCAATGTCTTATGTGCACATCTGTAACTATCGGAGTCTCAGGGTCCTACCCGCAAATCACGGACGTGTGGTGTCATGGTAACATTGTTCTGGTTGGTGCAGTCAAATGCGCCACTCCTCTGTCCTATTATATTCTGCCAATAAACACGAACCAGAATTGCAGGTGTGCACGTAACGCACTGAAAGAAGTTGTTGTACAATTCTTTTCACCAAAAATCACTGGCTCTGGTAATGTGTTATAATCAGACCGCGCAAATGTTTTGTGCCAACATAACCTTGAGAACACTGTGGTTTCTTTTAACATGTTTGATTAGATGTTATACATCTGACCCAACGTAGCTGTCAGCAGACCAATAATAGGTAGGAACCTGACAAATTCGCGTTTTCTTTTAGGCATAAACTAGTATTCACAAAACTCTTAAGTTTGTACCAATTTAGTAATTTGTAGAGCCGGGAATTTTTGGTGAAAATATTTTTGCCCCACTTTATTACATACAGTGCCTTACGTGCACACCTGCAGCTCAACTTCAAGGTTATTGACAGAGTGTTTTTGTACAGAGTTATTATTCATTTGACTGTGCCAATCAGTACACGGATAACTGCCACACATCACGTCTGTGATTTGCGGGTTTAAACTCCACACGCTGGGTGTTACGGCATACAATCACTGGCCACAAAGCAGAGATACAGGTGCGCACGTAAGACACTGAAACAAAGTGCTGCAAAATTCTTTTCACGAAATTTCCTGTCTCTAGTAATTTGCGTTAGACTTATTTGTATAGACATGCAAAATTCGCGTTATCATTGGTAGCAGACTAAACTTCACTTTCCTATACATAGTAGAGTATAATCTGCAATTCAGTTGGCCACGAATTTTTATGTGCTGTCATTTACGTGTGTTACGTCTTTACAAAGATTGACCTCTCTACCGTGGAAGCATTCTCCGCGGTATATGACGACAATATCGGCCAACGGGAGACGTCAAACGATTCTATAGGCACTTGGAGTCCAGACAGCTGTTAGAAAATAACGTGAATTGCGCATGTCTCTACTTATTTGACACCTTTTAGAGGCCATCGCGCCAATAAAAAAGAAGCAACTACATGAAACCGATCCATGTGTATCATTAAGTCAGTGAGAAGCCAATGAACAGCTGTTATCTGGTTGAGTAAACAAGAATCCTTGGAGGCTAGCACGTATGTCAGTGAACCCGCGAATTTTTCCTGTCTCTAATAACGTGCATCTAATATTACAATAGCGGGATTCTTATTGGCTCAATCAAATTGGACAACAGCTCTACGTACAAGCGAAAGCCAGTCATATTTCATAAGCTGAACGTACGTTAAATCCCAGCAAACAGTCAAGTTTTCCCGCGATAAACCATCATTTGGGAACCCTGTTTTTCACGAAAAGAATTTTGTCCCAGTTTGTTTCAGTGCCTTACTTATACATCCGCAATTCTTCTTCGTGATTATGTCTATATGAAGAGCAGTATCTCATTTGACTGAGCCAGTTACAATAACGTTCCTGCAACGTCTGTGATTTGCCGGTAGAATCCCAAGGCTCGCGACAGTTAAAATATCCAATCACTGACCACGAAGCTGAGCTACAGGTCTGTACCTAAGCCTCCGAAACAAGTTGATGCAAATATCTATTCGCGAAAACTTCCTACCCCTAGTTATAATGTACTGTCATGTTTATGTTCAGTCCAGCCCAACCTATTAATACAATGCATAACATGTCAAACTTTTATATATTAATTAAATATATAAAAATAATTTATTTTTATTTTACGACAACAATATTATTTACTTATGCTATTTTATGTGTTTCATTATATAAACTAAGACAAGTCAAATGAACAACATTACATCCTGTAAATTAATCTCACTAATGTCACGATATGAGCTAAAATATTAGCCTACAGTATATATAAAACGAGTAAAAATTCTATTCAGGATCAGAAAATGTGAGCGGTATGATGAATTCCATATTCATATCCCTCCTCGACAATTATTAATTTTGTATTAAACATTATCTACGAGTTTTTAACAGGAGAAAAATATAAATACCACTGATGACTTAAAAAAAAAAAGTCAAAAGTTTACAAAGTCATTTAGCCACCGTATACAGCGGGAAATTATTGCCAACTTTACAAGAATTAATATTTTACATATCTTTTTTGTAGTAAACGGTGTAGTATTCTGAAATCTTGTAATTCATTATATCGTAAATAGATCGCACTAAATAGCTTACACGCGGGAGAAAAACATATGTCTCCTTCTTAAAGAAAGTGAAATCTCGAAAGTTTTGAAAACAAAATATTTTCCTTCTTTGAAAAGTTTCAACAAAAAAAAGTGGGGGAGAGAGATGTAAACGTAATGAATATACAGAGACGGCGAAATTGCAAGTTTGGCGGCGGAAGTTCCTTCTCTCGTTTTAAATGTAAACAATCCTTAAAGGCGAAGTGTGCAGGCATGGGCTGCGAGGCAGTTAAACAGGCCGAGGAGAGAGCGCCTCTTTAGAAGACCGGGGGCGGTAAGTGTGTCGTCATCTGTGACGTCATTCCTCGGCGTAATAATTAAATTCCCCGAGCGTAGCGTGGCGGCGACGAGGAAGGGAAGGTTGGAGGGGCGAGAGAGGGGCAGACGCCTTAGCGTCCCTTCCCCTCCCGCGGTAATGAGGCCGTGGAGATGCTCCCCCACCCCTCACTACCCCCGCACATCCCTTATCTCACCCGCCCTAGGTCACGTGACAGCCACATCTTCCCTTCAGCCACTGGAGCACTGCAGCTTCCTGCACTACACATATCCATCCATCCGTATTTACGTCAGAAAATATTCATTTACTTTACATACTTTCCGAATACTGCTCAGCTTCTATCTCTTATTACTGATATATTTTCGTTGTAGAACATGGTTTTAAGTTCGTTACTCTCTTCCATAAAGATATATCACAAACAAAAATGCATTCTATTTTTTAAAACTTTGTGTGCCATATAGTTTAATAAAAAAGTGAAATAATTATTAGGCAGTCTTTTTTGCATTAAAAATGTATGATAATGAGGAATATTTAAGGTATGCATGACTCGTGACTACACAAATTTCCCGTAAATAAGTTAAGCTAAATATATATTAAAATGTTCTAGAAAAAATTTAGTAATGAGTGTTTATTTTATTTTATTTTTTTTGTAATTCGTTTAGCTTGTTTTATTTGTAGAGTCTAGCAACCGTGCAACTGTAACTTTGGAATCTCATCCTGTGGAAAATGTAACTCGAAAAAATAACATCTGAGAAAAGCGTAACGCCAAATAACGTGTACAAGTTCAATAATATTCGTCACAGGTATACAAACAGTTATAGTCCGTTATCGCACATCGTTAACGGTTGTGCATACCCAGCAAATAAGGTATTTTTTCTGCTTCTGCGGTTAGTGTTATTTTCATCATAAATACTCACTAGACCATTTATTGATAATGGGAACTAAGGGTAGTAAATTTGCCAAAGTTTTAAGTCAAATTCATAGTGTCAATATAGTATTTTCCACAAATAAGGCTAGAAAACTTTAAGCTAAGAAAACGACAGAAATATATCATTATAGATGTTTACATAATAAAATCACAAAGGAAGGAAACTGATAAAAATAATATGCACAATTCATATGAAAATAATGTATTACCTTCTATATCAGTTCCAATGTAAACCGCGATCTATAGTAGCCAATGATGTGTCTTATAAATAGTCCTCTACTCATAGTCTACAATAAACTGTAGTATCTCAACTGTGACATGTGTGGACAATATTCTGGTAAATCACACACGTTCTGTGTTAAAACTGTACAGTTCTAATTGGGTCTGTTGGAAAGAACACAGTGCTTCATATAAACGGTTCACTGTAAAAAAAAAGTACGTAATTTTACTCCACAAGTGTAACGGAATATTCCCGAACCTTGTAATGAAAACCAACTTTCCCGTACATTTGCGGCAAAACTACGGCACAGTGCAGAATAATTCGCTTACGTTGCTCATAAATTTCAGTACGCGGTAAAGGAAATCTACGGATATCAGTTGCACAGATGTATCTGCGCATGACTAACTTACTGCCAACATGATAGCACTACGAATTAAATGCTTTAAACATTCACATTGTGCAAAGTAATAGTGGCTTGCTTATATCTACTAACGTTATTGGAAATAGAAAAAATTGTTATATTACAATGAAATATGCTATTTTTTCTAGAATTTAATATTATTCGTCGTATTTTGACATCGTGGTGTGGTACGTCCGGGTTAGTTATGACTACTTACGGAACCGGCGAAACTATCACGTTTCTGTTCGTTGAATGGTATGTTGGTGCAAGGTTGAAACATCTGTGCAGTAAATTTCCATTACATGTGACGGAATTTTACTTCAAAAATTTTTTTAAGTGTAGCAATATAGGTGTAAAAATTTTCAGTGTTATACATAGCATGTTGGAGCCTAGCAAACAATCAACTTTTCCCGCGATTTACCAGTGTCTGTATATGTTAATTAAGATTCATAGGAAAGCTCTGAATCAGGAAATTATTTACGTGTGTTGAAAATAACGACACCAAACATGTTTTCGAATGTAAGAAGAGTTTTGCAGGGATACAAAATTACGCGGGGCTTAGTATTTGATATGTTTGTGAATGACATTCAGCTGAGTAAAGAAAACACAAAACGATCACACACACATATAAATAAATGATTTAATAAATTAATAAATATATAAATGCATATAATTAAATATGTATGTTTTGTATTTTGGTCTTGTATTTGTATAAGAGTTTTAATAAGATTGGAGGACGTAATGGAACTAAGTATTGTAGTACTATAATGTTTCTACAAAGGAACCCCGATTATCTGAGCCCGATAAACCGAGTGTCTATGTTATCCGAGGTACAATATGAAGTAAATTTGAAAATTTTTTAAAAGGGGTTGAGTTAGAAATTGTACGGAGTATGACAAGTGTTTGTGATTTTGAACGTGGCTGGAAAATTCTACAGCAATGTAAATAGATCGTGATTATTATTATTTTATTGATGTCGTGAAGTAAACTGAAAGTATGTTTTATTGTATACACGTTAACTTATAGGCGTCTTGCTGTACTTAAATAAGTTACGTAATACATAATTATTTTAAAATTAATGTCGTGTCACGATTTTTGAAACAATTTCTTGTGTCATTACGGCTAAATGCGCAGAGAAATACCGCACAAGAAATTTAAAAATCGTGTCACCTAAATAAAATCCCAACTTAATAATTACATACATACATACATACATACATATATACTCTCTCTCTCTCTCTCTCTCTCTCTCTCTATATATATATATATATATATATATATATATATACATATACATATATATGTTTAGATAGAGAGAGTTGTAATATTATATAACTAAAACTGCAAAAAAATATTTTGAATTTTAATGCATTTACACAAAATTGACGACAGTGTGTTTGTTTCCACCTTTCGAAGGTCAAGTTAGTTGTATTGAAAATGTTGCATTTGAAAGTTAATTTCTATTACACAATGCCACAAAAGAGGGAAAGTACTTTAACATAATCTCCGTGATAATGAAGTCACATATTGTTGTGTTTACACATACAATATTATTTTAGTAATTTTAAAGTGCAATAAAACGGCGTAATAAATTTAAAGCGCAGTTTCAATACTGTACGGTTTATCAATTTGAGAAAAGTATGAATTTAAGACGCAAGTAATTACGCGAGCAAATTTGGAGACGAAGTTTTCTTTTAGATATATTCAAAAAATAAGCTCTGTTGATCTTCTGATCATGTGACGGAAAGTTTGTACGTATGAATGTGTAACATATAACAAAATTGTATTAATTTTCAACATGATGTTCAATATAGATCAATTATCCGCCTTCTATTACAAATGAAGTACAGTTTGCTTAAAGAAACACGTTTACCAGTTAACCTGCAATGTTAGGGCGGAGTGAGTAGTAGTTTGAATACAGATATAATAGGTCTCAGGATTTTGTTCAAGCTATTGGACAAAGTCAGTGTTGAGTTGCGGAATGCGCCAATACAAGGACGAAACGCTCCAGCATAATTTAAATATGTTTCAGATCTTCACTTGTTTAAAATAAGAGCAAGAAGTTATTTCTGCACGCCGGCTCTCAGCGAAGGCACAGCACGATAGTACTTAAGATATACGAGGAAAATTATAACAGTAAAATTTCTGCCTGTTTAAACTCGGGCGTTTTTTCTTCGCTAACTCGAACGTTTAGCATTCCTTGTCCGGGACTTAAATAACGCGAGGAAGGAAGAAACTTTCCCGAGGAAAATAAATAGCAAGTATCACGTATAGAGAACAGATTAATAATGTGATTTGTCGAGGACGTGCGCGAGTTGGAAAAGTGCTTTGGGGGAGAAAAGTGGGCTGAGGATGTGGGGAAGGGGGGCGGGGTTGCGGGAAGCGCGAAGACGAAATAAAGATATTCTGCTCCACGGTTCGGTATTCTCTCTACCTTTACAGTCCTCTTCCGCCCTCTGCGCGGGAGGTAGTAACTAATAAAATAATGTGTTCGCGCACCGGCCTGTGAAATTGTCTTTTGCTGTAACCTCGCGGGCTTCGTGCAGCAAGCGCCTATCTGCCGCGACCTTATATTATGCTGTTAGCGTAATATCAGCGCACCACAAAACAAGCCATTGTATCTTCTCTTGCCAACAATCCCGTGAAATACACGTTTCTCTCTCTTTACTTAAATACGTATTGCTGTCCGGCAGTAATATATCTCTTATTGAACAATATTTCTGATCGTAATGGAATAATCATGGAAAGAGCTAATGCAAAACACTTTATATTTTTTGTGGATTGATGCATTAGTGAATGCAAACATGACACATATATTTAACGCAGATTTTATTAGAGCATTTTAAGTATAAATTCTATGCTATCCGTTATTAATGCAAACATGATAATTAATTTTAACGCAGATTTTCTGTACTGGCCTTTATCTGAACTGCATGCTAACCGCACATGTAAATATTTGGTAGGTATATCTAATTCACTGTTAATTGAGCGCTTCTTAAATCAACAATTCTGTAATAAAATCTTTTTCATAAATTTAGATTGAAGATGTTACCGTTTTTATTGGCAGCGAATAAAATGTGTTTTGTAATTAAACGTTTTTCATAAAAGTTTACTGTTGAAGGGTGTAACAATTTTAATGAACGTTCCTTTTACTTATATTTAAGCTAAATCTCCGGATAAACTAGTTACTATTGTTGATTATAAAGCGGTTTCACTTATATGATTATTAATACATTTTTGCTTGCATCACTTACAAATCGTGAATGATTATTCAGATAATTTTGTGACTTTTGAAAACAACATCACTTACATAGATATTATTCAAACATTGGTTGTCCAATTTGATTCCTTCTGTATAACGGATCCTTCGAGTTGAAGTGTCTAGTGTGGCCTCTACTAAACTTGGTAGCAGGGTTCGATCCCCAGCATTGACCTTGACTGTGGCTTGAAACTGAGCCGACCCTCCGACCAATCGTTCCGTCAAGTTGGAAGTCGCTTTTTGCTATAGACCGGAAAAATTTGCGGATTCAATGACTAGGGCCACGATTTTGTCGCGAAAAGATTTTTGCCCCACTTAGTTTCAGTGACTCATGTGCACATCGGCAGTTCTGTTTCAAGGTTATTGGCAGCGTGTCTATGTTCAGACACGTTTCTCATTTGACTGCACCAATCAGAATAAGACTAGTGTGAGTCCGTACGTCTATAATTTGCCAAGGCCAGTGAGAGTAAAATCATCCAACCACGGACGATGTAGCAGAGCTGCAGGTGTGCACATGACGCATCGAAACCAAATGTTGCAAAAATCTTTTCGCCATAAAATCGTGGCTCTATCAATGACCTGTTAGGCTAGCCTCAAAGAATATATGTGCAGTCAAGCCCACAGTAGTTCTTCATTAGCTGCTCGATGGGCCTGCGTTTAGTTATATTTTTGTTACTGGCTCAGCGACTTACACGACATGTCAAATAAGTCAAGGACCAATTGCGAAAGTGACACGAAGTGGAATTATAAATTGTGCCTGAAATAACACGGGAATTTTTCAGGTCCCTACTTACTGCTAATAAATTGCAGTAGAAGTCGAATACACAAGGCTCAGTTTATAAGCGACATTAAGTCGTGTGAAAAGTACAGTAGTTTCTTTAGAACAACGGAATGATAGAGAACCGGAGAGCAAGTG
The DNA here is from genome assembly GCA_003012365.1 of Medauroidea extradentata. Lineage (NCBI taxonomy): Eukaryota > Metazoa > Arthropoda > Insecta > Phasmatodea > Phasmatidae > Medauroidea > Medauroidea extradentata. The sequence continues at coordinate 16,128 of PNEQ01112077.1, forward strand.
TGCAGTTTAGTGTTAATTTAATTGTGTCATCTTGCATGCTCGTAAAGTTGGCATGGCATGAAGATGGAGAAGCGTTTGACTGTGATGGAGACGTGAAACGAAAGTTATTCGAAGAAAACCTGCCGAGATACGACAACGTCCGCCATGTTTATTAAGACCATGCTCTCTTATTTATACTTTTTTTTAGTTACATTGATTTTTTACGCCTGAATGAGAGCATATATCAAAACACGCCTGGCAGGTTTGTTTGAAATCGTCTTCTCCATGTTGGCTGATTTTTTCAAGGCAGTAAATGCTATGGTTCTAGCTAATTAAGTAATTACAGAAATTCTGGTTCATTGTACTTTCAAAACCGTATAATTTCTTGTTTTGATAAAGTTAGCTATCACAGCAAAAACCATTTTTAAGAAAACAGCAAAACATATTTCTGTTCTCGTTTAGGCTTAAAAACATAATTCTCACAAAACCAGTAGAAACTAAACAGCATGACCTTAAGCGCGAAACTTTTATGTTGAAGTTGACTTATTATAGGTGATTCGGAATAAAGTGAACACTAAAAAAAGCCCTGATTAATTTCTATTTTCTGCCAGTTTATATCTTTCCGCTACATGTAAACATCAACATTGCCACGTGCTTTTATTTACATAGTCTTGTACAATGTTTACTTTTACGTTACAGTGCTCCGATAAATTTTAGCTACAATATGTAATCATTAAATGCACGGGTGTTGAATATGTGCTATACTCAGTAGTAATCTTAGTTATAAATACCTGCGAGCAAACGTCTTGTAACACTGGTTTCTCTGCGTCTACTCTAAGGGCGCTATTACCGTTACGAATCTCGTAAATGCATGCACAGTATATTCGAACTTTTAAATTAAAACCGCCACTAAAAACACACACGACACACGCAACTCAAGAATTCAAGTTCCGTTCAGCATACTGTAATGTACGACGACGACGCACGTAAAGAGAAACAATAAATAACGTATTTTCTTAATGTGTGAAACAGGAAAAATAATGCTGTTTCTGTTTCCAGATACTCAGGCTGGCGATCATAAAATATAACTTACATTAC
>PNEQ01112078.1:0-19428 GCA_003012365.1 Medauroidea extradentata
AAAATCACGTCACTATATAAAAAACTATGGGATCGATATATATATCGAATGTGAGTCGAAAACTCATATTACCCCTTTTTTAACCAGTTTAGGGCCGAATTCAGAAAATATATTTTAAATGGTACTTGGGATATTTACAAAAGCACCAATTTAAAGCAAAGAGCACTTCGATATCTCGATTGATTCGATAGATATGGAATGATAATCGAAAACACATTTCACGTATTTTCACCCCTTTAAATAAAGAATTTCGAAACGATTTTGAGTCCTGCCATAGACATTTGTAAAAGTAACCAATTAAAATTAAAATCACGACGATAGCCAATTGTGTTTCAAAGATAAAGACGATTCATAAAAAACACATTTTGCCCCTTTTTACTGCCTGGGGGTCGAATTTCAAAAAAACCTAAAACTACTTTTTGGGTATTTACTTAAGCAATATTTTGAAGTGAATATCAATTATCTATCCCGAAGGGTTCGATAGATATCGATAGTTGATTGGAAACACATTTAACGTCTTTTCAGCCCCTTAAAAGTTGAACTTCGAAAAATCCTTAAATTGGCTAATATGCATTTTTACGAGTGTCCTATTAAAGTAAAAATCACGATGATAGGCCGTCGGGTTCGAGCTCTATCGACGTTTGTTCGGAAACACATTTCACCCCTTTTCACCCCCTTAGAGGTTGAATTTCGAAAAATCCCTTCTTAGTGCTCGCCTACGACCTGAAGGGAACCCCCACAAAAAATTTCACGATTCTAGGTCCAGTAGTTTGGGCTGCAGTTTGATATGCCAGTCAGTCAGTCAGTCAGTCAATCAGTCACCTTTCATTTTTATATATATAGATAGTCCTAGCCCGTGACATGTATGTTTACTGTGAATAATTTTTTTTATTATGTTAATTTTGGGGGGAGGGGTATGTTCAATCACGCTAATTTTGACTTTAAATTGTCATTGCAGGAAAACTAGCCGAGATAATTTTTTGTAAGAGGTTAAAGTACTACCAAGTAACATCTACAAAACTAACACTTCTCATACGAATATAAAATTACGATTTTCCCCATCTGGAATGTCCTTAAGGGTGTTCAAGTGCGATAAAATAAAAATTTAATATTTATAGTATATAGTGTTTGTTTTGTAGACGATACTGGTGAGTACAGTTTCCTCTTACGAAACAATTTTAACTCGCATAGTTTTCTCATACCGGTGCATCAAAGTTAAAATTGGCATGTTCTGCTGCCATGCAAATAGTGAAAACCAATTGACTTACGTAAGAGAAATAATTCACAGTGAAATAACATGCCACGGGCTACGTAATAAAACATTTTTAAATAATCCCGTGGGCTATTTTTGGATTTAAAAAAAATTGCTGAATTTTCAACTTTTTCCCTGTAGTATTGTGATTTTTTAAAAATTCCAAAATATTACGTCATGGTCTAGTCAATAATTTATTGCATAGTTAATGGGATGTAATATCACGGTGAATTACTTTATTCAAGTAGGTCAGATGATTTTCACTAATTGCATGGCAACAGAACAAGCAAATTTTGACTTAGGCGCACCGTTATGAGAAAACTATGAAAGCTAAAATTGATTCGTAAGAGGAAACTGTACTCTCAAGTATTGTCTACAAAACTAACACTATTTCATAAAGATATAAACTTATGATTTTATCGCACTTGAACACCCTTGAGGGTTTAAGCTGTGTGATAATTATTTTTAAGCCTAAACGAAAAATGATAACTCAAATCTGCTTGCAGTTTTGTTTGAATTGCTTTTATTTGTGACATATAAACAGTTTTAAACAAAAGTGTCAATCAGGTTTTTTAAATCTGCTATCGTTTAAACTTAAAAATAATTATTGCATTGCAGAAAACAGCAGAACAGGGAATCATGACATTGATGTTGCAGTACACTCTAAATCTGAATTAGTGAATATTAATTAATTCACGCTGATGGATGGAGCAGTTTCAACAGTTTGAATCAGTGAAAATTGTCACTGTTTAAATAGTGAATATTCACTAATTTCCTTTAAGATTGCTAACATCTCACAAGTGAAACAGTGAATATTCACAATTTTTTTCAAGTTGTTTTCAAAGGAAAGTTTTCACTTACTGAAGCAGTGAAAAATTACTGGAAAATCTATGGACATTCACTAATTAACTTGTGGAATTTTGGCACTCTTTACCGGAATCAGTGAATTGTCACCGGTTTCACAGTGGTTTCTCACTGATTTAATTTGTTGGAACAGCTCCATCCATCGGCGTGAATCAGTGAATATTCACTAATTCAGTTTCAGAGTGTACTTATAGGTCTGGAACGTTCAGAAACGTCCAGACAGTAATTGTCTGCGATTTGCGTGTAAAACCGCAAGACACTGAGAGTTAAAAACATGTCATCACTAAGGGACCTGCAAAATCCGCGTTATTTGGTAACAAACCAGACTTAGCAGTCCTGTATACACACAATTACTAGATACCTACAAAATTCGCGTTTTAATTTGGGCACAGGCTAGAATTCTAAGAACTTTACGTTCGCGTCACTTCCGCTACTGGCCCTTGACTAATGTGACACTTCACCGAGAGAATTGCGCCAATAATGAAGAAGCTACTAATTGCAGACGCAATCATGCAGTATCAGTGTAGCAGCGAACAACCAAACAACTGCTGTTGTCTACTTGAATACACAGATATTCTTGGAAGATAGCATACATGTCAGTGAACTTTTGAATTATTCCTGTCTATAACGATGACAGTATGAGACGACACTGGCCGTAGCCTCTATGTAATGTCAACTACGTGTGTGGTCGCTTTAGAGCAGGTTGACCACTCAAACCTGCAACTTTTAATTATTGGTCAGATTTTACCCAGCAGACCACGTCATTTTTGTCTATGGGTACGGCCATGAACTTTTCGCGAAAATAATTTCAGTGCCTTCCCTGCACGTCTACAGTTATGATTCATAGACAGTGATTGGATGTCTTAACTCTGACGTGCCTTGGGGGTTCTACCAGCAAATAACATACTACGAGTAGTGTCGTAGTAACCTTATTATGGTTGGCACAGGCAAATGAGAGACGTCACTTTGCAGAGACACGCTGCCTATAACTATGAAGCAGAGCTGCAGGTGTGTACGTAGGTCACTGAAACAAACTGGGGCAAAATTCTTTTCGCGAAAAGTTCATGGCCCTATCTATGGGGAAAGTTGGACGAGTATATAACCATTTGGAGTCTAGCCTGGGGGCCGATTAAATATCGCCACTTGCTATTTGCACTGACGCAGCGCAACGCAAGTGCAGAGCAAATTAAATGCTACTTCTATGGCATTAGTGAGTATATAATTCCAAATGCAGCGCAGGCAGACGCAACGCAGGTGCAAATTTTGCGTTGCACCGATAAAAGTCGATATTTAATCGCCCCCCGGGTGGCGAGAAATGACGCGAATTTCGTATGTCTCTACAATCACTGACCATGAAACATAGCTGCAGATATGCAGAAGGCATTGGAAAAAGTTGATGCAATATTCTTTTCACCAAAAATCAGTGACTCTAGTAATGAAGGGGGCCGCCGCGGTGACCGAGTGGTCAGACAACATGCCTCCCATCAAGATGATCCGAGTTAGATTTCCGGCGGGGTCGGCGCTCGGGATTTTCGCATGTGGAATAGTGCCAGACGATTCCGTTGGTCGACATATTTTCTCGGGGATCTCCCGTTTCCCCAGCCCTCGGCGCTGCTCAGTACTCACCTCATATCACACCTCACTAACGCTAAAGACCTCGATGTTAAGCGCTGAACAAAATCTCTCACTCTAGTAATAAATTTTTTGTAGTGGCGGTGTCGCAGAGCGAACAAAACTTGTTGCAGCAGCGAGCAGCAGCGCCGTTGCGAAAGATGCATGGCGGAGGCGCCTCCCACCAGCTGGCCGTGCCCCTTCCCCTCCTCCAACAAGCTAGCACTCAGTATATTTGCTTTATCTGCTCCACGTGCGGATTTTTTTAAAGTCTGCGAGGTCCGCGGAAAATACCCGCCGCCGCGCCGCGCATGCGCGCTGCTCCCGCGCACTACTGCAGCGCTCGCCTGCGCGCGGCGGCAGATAACGACGGCCGATAACAAGCCTCGCGCGCTGTTGCCGGACCTTCCTCATTTTCCCGCTTCAAGTCCCTTCTTTCATTTAGACATGGTATTGTTAGACGTGGTGAAAATTCTCCAGAATATTCTCTGCCAGCCTATTCTCCAGATAAGAGTATCTTCCTGCGCCTTGTACCATTGGGCGACGGTTATATGGACCGGTTTAGCTGTTTACACACAAATCACAGACTTTCCGTCATAGCGCACCAGAATTAGCATTAACCCATTAAATGAGCACTTACTACTATCGAAAATAAAAGCGTAGAAATTAATACACGACGTTGAAGCCTTAAATTTTAGTAATGAATTACGTATACATGTATTTTACTGCTAATATAGTCTCCATGTACAGAAACAAATATTCCTACGAAGTGTCTCAAGTTACATTCACTGTCAAATTGGTATGAAGTGAAGAGATTTTGGTCAGCGTTTAACATCGAGATATTTAGCACTAGTGAGGGGTAATATGATGTGAGTATGGAGGAACGCCGGAATGAAAGTGAGTGGGAAACGGGAAATCCCCGAGAAAACCCGCCGATCAGCTGCAAAGTCCGACACGACTCGCACATTGGTATGATTTGGCTTGAATGCAGTCCAGTGTTTCTTATCTAATAATTATTTGTTATGTATTAAAACCTAAATAACGCGCATCCGAATACGTCATAGTTTAATGTGATTTTAGATACTGGAAATTTTCTGGAATAAGGAGGATTACACCATTCAAAACTTAACAAGACTTACGCAGAAGTATTTTTGAAAAATTATTTAATTTTATTTAAATCGAAGCGTACACAGTTAAATAGTTACTACTTTCTTCTCAAATTGTTTACGACTCGGTTTAAACCAATGCGATGGGAAATGATCCAAATTTTGCTGTTTACGTCTTAACTGTATAAAACCCTTTAATTTCAAGTCAAGACATCCTTGAAACACGTTTATGTATTACTGTCTCTAATGCGGACGTTTAACGAACATATCGTGGAGGAATCCTGACCACATAAACCAGTAAACTTACCTGACAGTTCTTATGGTAAAGTTTTCGGTGGTCTGCTGTGAATCATTTTTTTTTGTGTCAGTGATAGTTTATGTTTTTAACAACGTTTCACTTTCACTCTCTCATTTAATACATAAAAACATTGTATCAAAAATATTTGATCGAATATCTGAAATGACATTAACAAGCTGTAATAAGCAGTAAAATGTGAACTTGTTCGCGGGATAGACTGTACCTAGTGTGAGTTTAAACTGTCAACTCACTGGGGGCAGCAGCCAATGGACAGGTAACTGGGCCTCGAGTGTACAGAGGATTATGAAATATAGTCAACTGGATCGGTTACATGAGAAACCTTACATGTCCACTATTTTCCAGAATTTACTTATGCACATGGATCATTTTCTCGTCGTCAGTTATATCGAATACACACAAATATGCCACATCTTCGCAATTATCTGAATCTAAAACGTAGATACAAAATAATGGTTCATATGAGAAAGCACACATATTCATCTGATACAAAGCAGGTTACAAAACTGCAAATCGTGTATCTATTTTTTAAAATAATACTAGCAGGTCGGTTTTGCTTGCGGTTGTAACACAATTGCTTTCGTTTATGTGTTTCTCTCCGTTGTATCTCATTTGAGAAACCCCACACGTACTGTATATCCTGTAAAACATAAATATTACAGCCGTTATAACAATATTTTCATTCCAGCCAACAATATGTTACTAAGCATCATATTTGAACATTTGTTAATACGACAATGGTTGTAATATATTATGATTTTTTTTGTCTCCTAAAAACTTTACATATATCGACGACGAAAATCCTTGATAACAAAGCAGTCTCCAACCGGTGTTTGTGCCATTTCACCAACTAGAAAATAGTAAACTTTTCCAGCAATAACTAATTCTCTCTAGTATAGTAACTGGAATCACGCGGCTATTTCGTATACCTAAGCTTGTGTGGGAGATAAGTAAACGCTATTAAATCGACACGTTTTTGACAGCCAGTATGGAAAAAATACTAAACAACAAACCTAAATAATGATAATAGTCAACTTTATGAGCAAACATTTACCCAGAATGATGCACTTGTTAAGCGCGATCTGTTCCACCGCAATTAAATGTACGATATTTCGACGTCAGCGATTGTTCTTCAGATATACGTTACTCGTGAAAAATGTTTGCTCAGAAAGTTTGCAAAACAATTGTCTAGGTTCGCGTTTTTTATGTCGCAAATTGGCTTCGAGAAACCTACAATTTTAAACTGATGTTTTTAGCGATGTAAGAAACCTGAAAAATTGGCGTTTTCCTTTGGGCACAAACTAGAATTCCAACAACTGTGTGTTTGTGTCACTTTCGCAATTGGCCTTTGAATTTTTGACATCTCCTGGAAGTCTCTGAGCCAATAATAAAAATGTAACTAATACAGACCTGTATCACTTAACAGCAAGCAGCTAATGATCATACGCTGTTTGCTTCATTTATTAAATATTCTTGCAGGCTAGCACACAAGTCAGTTAACCCACGGATTTTTCCCGGTCTCTAGCGCTGTATTGTTTACCACGCCCTCTTAAAGAAAGGATAATTTCAAGAGTGCATTAACCTTCATGTTAGAATCCACTGTCTTAATAGTTCCGACCATTTGATGATACTGGAACATCAGCCAATGAACGAATAGACGAGGCTTGAGTACATACAGGATAGTGGATGCTAATATGCAGGTGACTGAACTAGAAAAATTTTCCTTTCCCTTAGTACACTAACTAAAATTAGCAATCGAAACTCTGCCTAATATTTCACCTCGTCCTGGTACGTAGAAATTTGATGGTTGCTAACCGATCAACAGTAGAAAAAACACACGTTGTTTGCGTACCAGATGTTAGCTAGCCTAGTGTAACGTGTATTTGCCAGCTGTCCCACTTGGCAACAGCGCGCCCGGCGGGACAGGCTGCCGACTGCACTACACAGCGCAGTTCCGTTGGCACATGGTGCAACAAGGTTGCCCGCGATACTCGTACAGCGACAGATAACCCTGTCGCCAAGTACTCTGGCTTGAACGCAGCGACCTCCTCAACTGCAGGCTTATGAAAAGCTTCCGTTTCATTCAAACTTGGTGTAGTTACACCAGTGCAGCTGGTGTAGTGCAGTTACACCAGATTTTCATTACAGTGCAACTACACTGGCAGCTTGAATGAATCGACTTTTGGCATTTTGTGCCGCATGCATACACTGTGTATAAATAGTTGTCAAAGGAATGACCAATAAACAAGTTCGTGAAAATAAAAAAGTAAAGGCACAAGTAAATGAATTATAGTTAATATATGTTTGCCTCAGGGGTGATTAGCACATGGTAGCAATATAACCTCAACACTTCATATATTTCGTATGTGAGTTAAGGCGTTTTCTATTTAAGTTTTAAATCTTATAATAGCACATAGGAATACTTTTTAAAACCAGGATTCTTATGTGCGAGAATATTTCCTATATTACTGAATGATGACATTCAGTAGTGGCCGGAGTTTTTATTTTATCGATAGTTAGAGTCGCGGATTTCGCGAGTTCAAAGACCATCAAGCTGGACTGCACACTCCTGTGTACACTCTGTCCTTAGCTGCTTGTTCATTGGCTGCTGCGCCAGTGGTGAGCATTTGAACATTTGACTATGTAGCGCGGGAGTCCATGAGTGTTTCTATGCGTGTCCGCCATTGGTTCGGAGTCCTCAAGGTCACGTTTAATACACAATGGCCCGATTGAAAAGGTTTCCAAAATACACGTGACTTACAAATCCAACCTCTCCTCAGTTGAATCCGCGAAAATTCCGAAACAATACCGATAATCTATACCATACCCATACAAGACGCCCAGAATTAGTGTCCGTTTCAAAAATTATTTCTACGTGCTATCATTACAAGATATAAAATTTAAAAAAAAAAATGGCTTAGCTAAAATACGAAATGTGAAGTGTTGAGGTTTAATTACTACCATGTGTTAACCACCACACACATAAAAATTCACCCCTAACATGGACAAACATACATTACGTTTTGGTGTTCACTATTCCTATTCCACTATCATCTTCAATAATTGTGAAAAGCTTATTCTCACACACTCTTTATAGAACGAAACGCATTTTTTCTGGTGTAGCTACACCAGCTTGAATGAAACGAAGTTAAAGTCTTACAACCAAGCGCATATTCCTCACCCCAACTCCTCCTTGCCATCGTAGATCTACGTACGGTACTTCGTGAAGATGACAACCTCCAATACTAGAGACATGCAAAATTCGCCTTATTTTCTGACAGCTGATTAGACTCCAAGTGACTATAGGCTCGTTCGTCGTCTCCCGCTGGCCGATATTGTCGTGACTTGCCGCGGAGAATGCTTACACGGTAGATAGGCCAATCTCTGTAAAGACGTAACACACGTTAATGAAGTAAATTTTGCAAATTTCAGCAGATTTTTTTTTACAAAAGTACTATTAAACCCCAGATGTAAAAAAGTTGACAGTAAAAGACAAATTTGGTAATTTTTCATTAATTTCCTCATTAAATAATATTCCAATTTAGTTTTTAATAACTACCGGTACGTAATGACGTATTTACAGTATAATTTACCGCAATATATATCGTGTATATATATATATATATTTATTTATTTATTTATTTAAAAATGGACTATTTGGGGAACTTTTGCCAATGAAAAATCTCTACAGACGCATTTTCGCGCAATTCAAAAAATTTTAGCATATTCGTTAGTTTCACACACGTTGTGAGGATAAAAACATAGCAACCACTTTTTTCTCAATATTGGGAGTGTTAGCACTCCGCAATTCTACAAAAGCTTTAAGTCTACATAAAGTAACAACATAATTCACAGAATTTTCTTTAAACTCCAGTAGGTTTTACTATTTCCAGTTAAAACCATTTAAAACATCAATTTTTAAGGGTGGGTATCCCTTTTATGAGTTACTGTACAAAATTGTTAGTAAAATGTTTTCGATCCGATTTTGGATAGGGAATCACCTGACAGCGTTTGCATCTGTTGTTCAGGAACATCCTGTGTGTGTGTGTTCACACAAACACAAACACACACACACACATATATATATATATATAAGGGTATCCAGAAACGAACGTATGATACGCACACCACGCGAATCCTGGGCTAAATTGTTGGAACGAAAATGTACGAACCAAAATTTTGTATGACATTTTACGTGTACAATGTGGCAACACTGAACTGCACGGAAAAGTCCCCACTTGCGCTCCACGTCCAGGTATTATGTTATGTATGTAACATCAAGTAAACATAGAATCTTGTTAGAACCGCTCGGGATTTTAACCTGCACCAATAATAAGATAAGTAAGATATCTGTGGAGCGCATGAGGGTACTAATTAGTGCTATGTTGCCACATTGTGCATGAAAAGTGGTCGTCGTACAACATTTTCGTCTCCATTTAAGCCCAGGATTCGCGTGGTGTGCTTATTAAACGTTCGTTTCTAGACACTAAGTGCGTTTATACAATATACATACACAGAAAGATAGAGAGAGAGAGAGAGAGAGAGAGAGAGAGAGAGAGTTCTGTGTGTACATAGTAAATGAATGAACACTACGGAAGGAAGAACACAACATCTTAAAACCCTCGACTCTGATCAAAGCGTTGACAGAACACTGACTATTCACAGTAGGTGAACATTGTTTATACACATAATTAATAGAATTAAGAGAGCGTGGTGCATAATTCAACGCTAAAAGCATTATAACTGTAGGTTTCTTGAAGCCAATTTACGAAAATTAAACAAAAGCAACCCTAGACAAGTTTTAGCCAACGTTTTAAACAAACATTTTATTTCGTTGTTACGAACTTCTGAGGCACAATCTCTGATGCCGGAACCTCGTGCATTTAACTGCGGCGCAAGAGATCACGCGTAACGAATTAGTAATTCTGGATAAATATTTACTCATAAAGTTGGCAAATACCATTATCTAGGATTGTCATTGAGTATTTTATCCATATTGGCTTCGAAAAAAGCGTAGAAATCAATTGACGTTTTCAGCGTTTATTTATCTACCATGCACTCTTAACCATATCCTGCTTAATTATAATCATATCATTTTTAAACCAAAAAGGAATTACATGTTTTTATTTTATTTTTTATTTCGGGCCGCAGAGTCCCAGTCACATCATATCGAGTAGATATGTATTTATAGTCTCATGTTTGATGTTGGAGAGTTTGAAAGCGAGTTTTTTTCGATGTGGTGCGCTTGACCATGGACTCGAGCTGAAATCCAAGGACGATCGCTCGCGGAATGTTACCCAATGACTGACCAAGTTTGGCGCTGAAGGAGAGGGGGGCTTGGAACGGTATCACCGTCGTCGATCTCGGTATTTTTACTAAGCAGCTGTCTACATTCACTTCCTGTGTGATTGCCAAATATAGCGTATTCCACGAATGAGTATACTTATTTGACAGTCACGCTGGCGTTATTTTTTACTGTATCTCGTACATTTAAGTCACAGAGGTTTGTATACTAACAGACAACATCGTTTCGTATTCATTTATTTTTTCGATATGTTAGTACGTAGCTTCCCGAAAATAAAGTGTTGACTTCAGTTGCTGGGATGACATTCGACAGTTGTCAAAAATGCACTCATTACTTGATTAGACCATAATAGCGCGTAAAGTTGCCTTGCCTGCTGACGAACGGATTTGCAAGTCTATCTTCGAAATCGCAGATAAGCCAAGATTGATTTGCAATTGACATCAAATATTAAATACTTGGCTACAGAATACGTAGAGACACAGTTTTTGTTGTGAAAAAAAAAATTGCACCAATTTGTTTTAATGTCTTACATGCACATATGCTGTTCTTCTTCGTGGCCAGTCACGAGATGATCTTACTCTCATCGTTTTGGTGTTTTACCCGCAAATCACCGATCTGTGGCGTAGCAGTTAAGTTATTCTGATTGACAACGTCAAATTAGCGACATCCCTGCACATATAATATGTGACACTAACAAACATGAAGCAGTGCTGCAGATATGAACGTAAATCATTGAAACAGGTTAGATCAAAATTAATTTCAACAAAAATCAGTGACTACAAATATGTCATTATTTTAAAATACTAAATTGGGTCACGTGACAAGTGAACTAAAGGCGCTCATTAGATGCGCTTTAATAACGGCTTTGGCTACCTAGCTTACGATTACGGATTTTGAATGCGGAGCCAATGTTAAAATAAATTACTGTACTTCTATATAAACTAAGAAGAACTCTTTTAAACAAAAAACTTTTGTCCCTTGGCAGGTAAAAGGGCCAACGTCTCAGTTTTAATATTCATTCATAAACCAATTCACTGACCCTTACGTTAAAAACAAATACAGTATAGGTATAGAGGCCTGGAATTCTACAGCTACAATTTCAACTAGGTCTATTGCTTTTTGGAATTTGTTTTCAATTGAATTTCTTAACAGTCTTTTCTTTCTACTCAAAAGTTTGCAAAATGTGATGTTAGCCCAAGGGAATATACACAAAATGTCTTAATGAATATTATTACACGGATGATTTTTTCAGAAAAGAATTTCTCATAACATTTTCACTATCCTGTGTCAAATATAAAAAATTGGTCTCACATAGCAAAACACTTCCAAAATTTTACGTAGAAATTTTTTGTTTGGACATGTTACCTTTTAGATTGTTTTATTGAAAAGTAACATTATTTTAACGTGTATTCCCCATTCAAATTGCTTGGCCATTAGCAAGGCAGGCAGAGTACTTAAAAGGCAACGTGATAATCTGAAGAGTGCTACTCCACGCAAACCATTGTACTCAAGTGTTAACCTGTAGCCCTCTGCATGACGGTGCATCACTCGTTGTTGTTCCTTCTTTAATTTTTAACTCGACGTTAGTTGGAAGCAAAGCGAGATAACCAAGTCAAGTAATTTAACAATTCACTCACATTACCCAATTCCTGGAAGAAAAAATAAAATGAAAGCGTATAATCTAACGTTACAGTCTAACGCAAAAACAAACTTTTTTATATTTATAGTAAAGCACAAGATACTAGCATATTTAATTAATCATCACCATTCATTATGCTCAATAATATATATAACGTATTGCTGTTTATGTTCAAAGTAATTAGTTTCTTAATAGCAGAATACAATCTGAAATTAAGCATACACTCGTAGGCTCGTTATAAATTATGCTGAATGAAATATTTATTGAGTTTATTCAACTGCTTGAACCTTTATTACGAGCATAAGGTTAAAAATTATTGTTAGAAGTTATGAAACACTTCAAATATTCGGGACCAGCTACATTAACTTAGACCATGAATCATAAACACTAGATATAGTCAAACTATCTGATTTCGACTGCGATAAAAAAATTTAAGTTTGAATATAAAGGTTACATTTGTTGTTAAAACGTGTAGTATTATGTAAAGTCTGAATTGATGGCTGTTATTTTGTGCTATAAAATCACCTAATCCACTCACCTACAGTTTAGTAGAAGAGATCCATCATCACACATTGAACGATGCCATTATACACAATATAACTTAAGATAGTTAACAATTACCATATATTTACTATAGATTCTTTACGTGTATAAATATGCATTACGAACGTTGGCCAAGAAAAAAATGCGTGCTTTACATTTCTCCCGAATACCGTTCTATTTGTATATACAGTACTATTATTCATTTATTTTTATGCAAAGAAAATTCTGAAGGAATAATAATATTTTTTAATAATGACATGTTAAACTCACAATTTTAATGCTTTTGTGAAACACCTAGTTAAAGAAATGAGAAACTTCATACTTAAATAACCCGCCTATAACTAATTTAAAATTTATTTAAAACATAACATAAATACAGTTGAATAAATTTTACAAATCATATCTTAAAATACTTTAAGAAAATAGCCTACTATACTCGTCAAACTTTATGAATACATTTTATGTAGAAAGTGTGGTTTATTAAATTTTATGCACCATAAAATGACAAAATTGTGAAACCAAATGTAAAAAAAAAAAAATTACTTGATCGCATATAGTTAGCCTATTATACACAAGTTGATCTATACTAAGTACAAGATTTCACTTGAACAGTCCCTTTTCACACAACCTATTGTCCGAGTAACCCTAACGTAACACGCGTAAAGATTCTTCTGGACAAATACTTTTCTGTCCTTGCAAAAATGTGTGCTACGGACAACGGCGCCTTTGAAACAGGTACTCTTCTGTGGATACAATTTTCATTATAGTTTCGCAACTTTAAAACTTAATTAGGCGCCAAACCTACTTTTATAAGACTCGACATCCTATGGAAATGGACGGCTCATTTGACGTTATAAGCGTTCACTCATGTGCCACGCCATCGTAAGTCAAAATCACAATCATGGCGTTCCGCTTCTGTACACATAGCTGTTCTGTGGTCTCGCGAAGACTTCTCCTGCAGCGAGAGATGTTTTCCCAGGTCAGTTACACAGCTGCTGCCGTGGATCCAGACATAGTACACTTAGCGGTTCTCTGCCCCTGGAGAAGGCTGTCTCCGACGTGTTTAGCGTTTCTCCGCGAACCACGAGGTGCAGTTAAGTACGTACTCCTGCAACTGGAACCCCCGCGGGAAGACAAACATGCCGCGTCCTCACACGGGAAGCAAACACTGTCCCTCGGTTAAGGAGAGCTTTAGTCCCCGTGTTGACATTGCTAATTAAATACCTGCATGCCGGAGGTCCAGCCTCTTGAAGACGAGATCCCACAGTAAAGCTAAGCCCTATTTAACAGTGACTGCGTGCATATATTTGGCCAACTCTCAAGGTGGCCGTCTCGTTAATGTAAGGTAAGTGGATTTCACGTCTTGTCGACAGCGAGGTCATCGTTAATCCCCCTTCGTGAAAAATCCAGTGGTGATACCATTATTTTAAGGAGTACTATGAAGATACATTTATACTGTACATGCCTGCACTCTTACCAAAATATTACTGGCTTCCTCTTGTCTGTAGAGCTGCTACCCTATTTGACTTATCCAATAAGTATCCCGCTATTGTAATATTTGACGCGTGTTTGTTGGTCTGCAGACAGCTACGTCGTGTCTGCAGTATATCACTCAATCATGTGTTACAAGAAACTCACCATTATTAAGGGTATGTTGGTACAAAACTTTTTAGCGATAAACCATCGTATCTAATTATACATTAAGATTATCACACCTAATAACTGCAGAAACATACATTTTCGGTCGCGAAACAACGAGCTTTAAAGGTTACTGGGGCACCTGAAATGGGTATACACGAGCTTTAACGTTCTTTGAAGGCTATTCCAAACCAGACATCACTCACGCACATTGACATTTCTCATATAAACAAATTTCTATTGGCCGAAGTCCTGCGAAACGCTCGGCGACCTAGTCAGGTGACCAACTGAAGTAAGGTAAGTGGACTTTACGTCTCGTCGACAGCAAGGTCATTAGATACGCTTACACGAAACTTTTCACAAGGATAGGAGCTGGGAGACGAATCGGCCATGGAGCTTGCAAATACTGAGACAGAATATAGGAAGATCATCAATTGAAAGGGGTTCTTCCCCTAGATCCATCACCAGTTCAAAATTGTTTCTGTCAGGTGGAGATCAACTGCACAAAGAGGACCGAGCAAGAAGCAGGGCTATGTGAGTGAGAGTACATGTCGGGCGAGCTGCGCTGGGCGATAACCCCCATAGGACTGAAATAGAGCAGCCACAGCTTATAACAACTACACCAGAGCTAACGACCGCAGGGGTAAACTGGACCGTCGCCCCCGCCCAGCGTGAACAAGCTGCTCGCCTGGTCACAGACACCCCACTGACACAGAGGCGAAGCCACATACTAAATAGTAGCATAGACGTGAAATGACAATACTTTGATACGGGTGAACTTCGCCACTTATTGGCTGCCCGAGGCTGTTGATACCAGCCTCGTGTCTGTTCGGCTCCTGCATGTTACGGCAAGGTTTCCTATTAGCCTGGTTGCCTGCTAGCAGGGCAGCCGCCTTACGATTGGCGGTTGGCGTTCCCGCCATGTTGCTGACCAGCGAAGCCATTTTGCTGGCGTGTGTGACTGAGTTTGCTGTCCTACGCCTAGAGACCGAAAAATTTAACGGATTCAATGACCTGCATGTTAGAATGCATTATCCTATGCCTACTCGAACCCCGACCATTTGTCCACTAGCTGCTACTCAGTGGAACAACAGACAATTAACAAATAGACGGGGCTTGAGTATGCATAGTACAATGGATTCTAGCATGCAGGTGATTGAATCCGTGAAATTTCCCCGTCCCTACCTATACCGGCTATTTCACTTCTGCATTTCTAAATATTCTGTGTCCGTACACTCCTGTTAGAAAAGCCGTAGAGCATTTCCCATGAAAGATACTGGTTACTACCTAGACTTTTGTGACCACTCTAGTTCACCTAAGTCACCAGTGGCGTATCGTGGTCGTGTTTCAGGGCGTGCGGCGGTAAGTTATAATGACTAGACTCAGCACTGAGTTGTCTGTGGTGCCAATAGACGTGTAGGATCAGGTATACTCTTCGTCCAGTAGTGTACAAAAGACAACGGATGTATTCGCCAATAATAACCTCGGTCCACACAACACATGTTTATTGTTATATGACAGGTGGGCACATTGAGTCCACGTGCTCAAAGTGTATAGTCGGACCTTATATTGCATGGCTTGGAACACGACTACGATACGCCGCTGCAACTAACGATTTTATGGCGCTACAAATGATATTAACTGTAGTGTGAGTTTTCTCAACGACAGCGACTCTCTCCGCTTCTTACTGTTAAATTCAGTAGTGGCGCACCAGAATAATCGTTGGCCCAGTCAAATGGGAATATTAAAATAACGAAAGGAGAACATCTGAATTAAAACTCTGCGAAAATATTTAACGTAGTCTCCAACATAGCTACAATCTTAATCGTGACATGCGTGAATAGTTTTGTACAAATCACTCACGTTTTGTGTTTAAACTGCTAACTGGATCTGTTGGTTGAAGAGAGAAACAGTGATTCAAATAAACAACAGCCAATATCGATACAAAATCTTACGTGTTATACACACCACGTTGGAGCATAGCAAACAATAACATTTCTCCTCTATTTTCAAGTGGCTCTAGATATGGACAAGTTACATTTAAGGTTAGCAAACAATCAACTTATACCGTTACTAATCAAGAGTCCCTAGGTATCATTAGTTAGGTTAATTCTACTACAGGTTAGAAAGAAAATGTGTTTTCTTATGGGAGAATTTAGCACAGGGAAATTTTCTGCCGCTAGTTTCGCTGCTATCGCCAAGGAACCGTATAAAATACGAAACCGTTCTAAAACTAAATTTTAATGCGCTTGGAAGTGACAGAAGTCGTTTAATTTAATTTTAAAGTTAAAAGATTCCAATTTACCGTATAAATGATTAACTTAATTTAACTTGAAACTCAGGAAAGCTCTGTGATTGGTCAATTTACACCTCTTAGCGATACCAGCGCTCAAGCGGCAGAAATTGTCCCTGCGACAAACTTTTAACACTGATATTTGCAACGTGTAGTATAATGAACCTTAGTGGAAGGAAGGAACAGGTGAACGTTAGCCGACGGGCGTGTGAACTGAGCCCTGTGACGACAGGCGTCTGGGTTGCGGTGCGCGGCCGGCAAGACTAGCGACGTAGATGGTTGCCGGGCCGTGCACGACCTACCGCAAGGCGACGTTGCCACTTCGCGCCTCGTCTCGCCTGACCCACTGTGACGCTGGTGCCACACCTCTGCGGCCGGGCGAGGCCTGCTGGCGACGCCAGGCGTCCTTACCTCGCACTCACGTCGCTTCTTTTAGGTTAATTAAACTATACATAGAGATGATTGTTCCCTTAGCTGTAGGCTAGCCTCCACGAATATCTGTGCTTACGTGCAGACAGCAGCTTGCTGACACAGTGAAATGGGCCTGTATTCAGTTACAGTTTTATTATTGGCTCGGTTACGTCCAGGAAGTGACGAGTAAGTCAACTGCCAATTGCGAACGTGATACAGATCTATAGTTGCTTGAATTCTAGCTTGTGCCTAAAAGAAAACGCGAAATTTTCAGGTCTCTAATGATGGTTCATCGCAGGAAAACTTGACTGTTTGCTGAGTTTCAACATACGTTCAGCTTATAAAAAGATGACTGGCTTTCGCTTGTAGGTGGGGCTGTTACCCTATTTGACTGAGCCAATGAATCCCGCTATTGTAATATTTGAAGCCAATTATTGGTCTACAGACAGCAATGTTGTATCAGACGTAACACCCAAGAAATTGCAGTGTTTCCAATGGTATGCTGGCACAAAAAATTCTCGCGATATACCACCATGTCTAACTATAGGTGGCTCGCGATTAAGTGAGCCCTTTCAAAAACACTTTTGTATGGAATAATAAATAAAATAAAATATGTGCTGTGACTTAAGACGTTAAGGTGCCCGCCTGGTGGCCGTGTGGTTGTGTGAGTGAGACACGGCGCCAAGGGCGATGTTGACCGACTCATCTGGTGCGGTATCGCCTCTGTCGTAAGACACTGAAACGGCGCGAAGTGCTATCGTAGAACACTCGCCTGAATGACACTTTCAGTGGTGGCCCCATTTTTTTTTTTTTTTTTTTTTAAGCAAAGTCCATACACGTCTCTATTGTAGTTTCACGTGAATCTCGTGAGTAGTTGTTTAGTTATAATAGATTGAAAAAGCAGTTTTCATCCATTTTGAAAGGCTCCGAAATTATCTTTCTAAGTATCGTGATGTTTTGAAACTACCATTCGGAATTCGTTTGTATAGTTTGTTTTTTCGTAAATGCACACATTAGAAACATGTTAAGAGGTTTCTTAGGAAAAAGTGTTCTGTTAGCACGCTGCAATGCTGTTTACAAGGCAGGCAGACGGGCGCCTTAAGGGTGTTTGTTCAAGTGCGATAAATTAATAATTTTATATTTATATGAAATACTGTTAGTTTTGCAGACGATACTTGTGAGTGCAGTTTCTTCTTAAGAAACAACTTAAGCTCGCATAGTTTTCTCATAACGGTACGTCGAATTCAAAATCCGCATGTTCTGCTGCCATGCAAATAGCGAAAACCAATTTACTTACGTAAGTGAAATAATTCACAGTGAAATGAAATGCCATGGGTTACGTATTAAAACATTTAAAAACATCCCGTGAACTATTTTGCCATTAAAAAAAATTCTGAATTTGAAACTTTTTTCCTTTTATTGTTGTGATTTTTTAAATAATTGAAAATATTACGTTGTTGGTTTTCAAATATTTTATTGCACAGCTTATGGGAAGTAAACTCAGAGTGAATTATTTTATTTAAGTAGATCAGTTGGTTTTCATGATTTGCATGGCAGTGTAACAAGCAAATTTCGACTTTGATGCACAGTTATGAGAAAACTGTGACAGCTAAAATTGTTTCGTAAGACGAAACTGCACTCACAAGTATCATATACAAAACTAACACTATTTCATATAAATATAAAATTATGATTTTGTCGCACTTGAACATCCTTAACTCTTGATTACAGTAGGATCTGTACACTATGGTAGTTCTTAGGCTGCGTTGTTTACATTAGTAAGTGGCAGGAAACCAGTGGCTTGGCGTGGGTGTCGTGTGTTGCATGGTAAACGGTACTTTGCAACGTCTGTACAAATTCATGAGTTGGCTATCGGAAGGACCCCTGTTTTTGGTGAAAAGATTTCTACAACAGTTTGCTGCGGTGCCTCGCGGGCACATCTGTGGCTCATCTTCGTGGTCAGTGATTGGCTGAATTTAATTATCGCGTGTCTTGACGTTTTACTGCAAATCACGGACGTGTGTTATTCGCAGTAACCTTATTATTGGAGACAGGAAAAATTCGCGGTTTCACTGACTGTAGGCTAGTCTCCAAGAATAAATTTTTATCTGACAGCAGCCAGGAGTACAAGCTACTGTGTGTCAGAATTATATAAATAATTTTGTCTAGGCGACTAAGTAAGCTAAATGAATTTCAGAGACATCTGGGCAGGAGATAGAGGATGCCACAGAGTATAAATACTTAGGGGTCATGCTGCAGGCCGATCTGAGGTGGACAAAGCAGGTAGAGAGAGTAGTTAAGAAGGGAAGAAGAGCATTAGGCTTGCTGGGAAGGGTGTTGAAGGGAGTTAGTTGTGAAGTGAAGGAAAAGGCTTATTTTACATTGGTTCGACCCATGTTGGAATATGCTGCCGCGGAATGGGATCCATATGTGGAGGTGGAGGTGCAAGT
>PNEQ01112079.1:0-27071 GCA_003012365.1 Medauroidea extradentata
AAAAAAAAAAAAAAAAAAAAAAAAAAAAAAAAAAAAAACAGCAGATATCAGACACAAACAGAAAGACACAACAAATAGACGAAACAAAACGCAACATATAACAGACATATACAGAAAAGACAAACGACACAATGAAGATACGAAACAAACAACAATTGTTGGTCATTATACTTTTCCACGGGTTAAATAATATAAGATTTTGATTATTACCACCATCTTTGTAATTTTACGGTACTATAAATGCATTGTCACAGTTACTTCGCCAATTATATTTCACAATTTCTTGGAAGCATATTGCAAAGTAATAAAGAGCGGATGGGTTTAATTTTACTATTCCAAAGCAATTTACTGGACTCTAATAGCAAAATAAAACCCACCCCCACTTTGTTACTTTGCAATACAACTTTAAAACAATATACTTTCACATAAACATCACTGCAAACAAATATACGTCGACATCGCACATTACCTGACAATATCACAATAACATTTCATAAAATAAATTCTGTTCAAAATATTATTTCACCTGGACGACACTCCATACAACAGCAATACTCGTTCCATTCCTTTCCAGAAACGCTATTCCAAATGCAAACGTTGCATATAGTATTGTTCAGTTACACAATCCGAAACTCACGCATTTTTACATAAAACTTAATACGTTGGCAGTTCAAACAACCGAGCACTTAATTGCAATCAACACTTCACTAATTTGCATTGTACTATTTCACATAGCAATACTGCAGTAATCTAGATGACTAACTAGCAAATCAACTATCACTCACAACCTAGCTAAACCGTCATTGAAGACTGTTACCGTTATCTTTCATTCTTTCATTTCCTATTACATACACGAACACATTCTTAAATAATCATAATACACCGAAATAATAATCTTATCATTATAAAGTTAACATAACACTTAATTTCCACTTTTAAAAATAATAGCTGCACATTTAGTGTACACAATCTCAAACAACACATGTTAAAGACATTTGTTCTTCAGTGGTGCCAACCATGATTTATTTCCCTTCCTATAGATGATTATTCCCATTGTCAACCAATTTCATTATACCTACTTCAGCTTGACTCTTATTTTTCTCCGAAACTGTCCCGCTACCTTACCCAATATTACTGGTAACACATATGACGTCATAGATGTATACAAATGCTTCATGACCTAATATTACAAAACACCGGACGACCTTGAAGCGCTCCTCAGATGCCGCACTGCCGCAAACCAAGCGCTGAACTAGCCTGCTAGATTCCTGCCGATCAGTTTTCACTAAGGGATTTCAAGCAGTAACTATTTGATTTTAAATATGGAAGGTCTGTAACAAGTTCAGTGCATTGATCTATCTGACTTCCGCATACATCCAGTTAGAACATTTTGAAGCACATCAGTTATAAAATGCCGTTTGCAGCTGTTAGTGGGCTTCGGCACAGTGTATTTTTTTTAATGAGAATGGCGTTTTAACAAATACGTCCAGTCCTTGCTCGAAGTATGTTTTATTTTCGTACACTGGCACAATGTTCATATACGTTGTAATACACAACGGCCAAACTACGAAAGAAACTGAAATGTAAATGAGTACGAAATCTAACTTGTCTTCAAATGTACTCAAGGTATAAATAAACCACGTGACAGGATGCACCAGGGAAGAGTATTACTATTCAAGTAGCGTTATTTGAGAAGTAGGAAGCGACATGGTCCAATATATTTAAAAGGCTGAGTCCTCTTTTGTAAACATATATTCATTTTCGTTTAATAAATGAAGGATGTGATGGATAACCAACAATGTTTCTTTATAGAAACATTACATTTTGCTAGGATAACCAACAATGTTTCTTTATAGAAACATTACATTTTGCTATCAGCTGCGTGTTATTGGATGAAATCTGTACTGGGAGTTATTTACTGTTTATTATTTGGTGAGAGAGAATTTGTACCTTGAAATTTAACTCAGCTTAATTTTTCACAGTTACACTTTAGTATTCGAATACAATGTACAGAATGAAAGGTAAAGTAATTAGATACGTCCATATTGAAATATGCACAGTTAAATGTTGCCAAAATTCTAACCAGGCAGGAATTAAGAAAAATTCAGCATAATAAGCGACGCAGCCTCGACATTGGCTGACGTCACAGGAGAGCAAACACATCACAGCGCTGCAGCCAATGAACAAACAAGAGCAGTTACATTATGTAAGCGAGGACTTGCCTTATTCGGCAGTTGAACCAACAAGACACCCCAGCCCAGCCAGGATGATAGCAACTAGAGGTCACAGATGTAGCGGCAGTAGGAATACATTCTCTCGGTCCTTCATCTATCCAGTGATGAAACATTAAAACTGTTTAATGTCGCCCCTTCCCCTCCTTCGCTATTCTCGACCAGTGTGGCCAGAGGTAGTCTCTGTTCATTAACTGATTATCAAAGCAAACATTTACTCGAGGTTAATTACGACCGTAAACTATGATCGCCCACACGTGGTCTGCCCCACAGAGCAGTTGTGTCAGGGGGAGGGAGGAAGGGAGAGTCTACTTGGACCACTCGAGCATGGGGTGGGGGAGGGACATGTAAAATAAAGTAATATGCGCCAACATAACACGCCAAATTCAAGAAACCACGTGGAATTATGTCTATATTTAACCCCCAATATAAAACATTTCACGGATTACAATGTTGTATACTTCTTCTTACTTAGCATATGTAACGTTGCTTGCTATAATATGTATTTATAAATATGCGTTTAATTTTGAACGGTACATTACATTAATAATTAACGTCATGTCATGTGAAGAATATCGACCGAACATTTATTGTGTCGAGTTTTACGAAGTACGCACAACATAATTACTGAACTAAAAAAATTATAGCAATTGGCATGGGACTATAAAAAGTTATTTAATATAGCAATAATTTACAGTAGTCCAGTTATTTAAAGCCCCGATATTTTTGCTTCCTTCACAAGAAACCAAGCCTCTTACATGTTTGCACGGCACACCGAGCTATACGCACGAAGAATATCCACATAGTAAGTAGATTATACATATAAATACGACGTATATAATAAATAGCTAAACATATCAGGTTAAAGAGGAAGAAAAACATTTAGAGAAAGTTTCAAGAGAGAGAATAACTATGAGTGTATGAGGCAAGTTCCATACATGCTGCCTCGCGGACAACAGAGAGCTATGATGTACTGTGAAGACAACCAGCTGGTAGGCGAGGTTATGTTGACGCGGGGGTGTAACATGGCCGGCTAGGGAGGATATAGTCGCGGGGGGGGGGGGGTACTTGTACCACGATGTTTTCACAGGAAACACACGAGGGGCGGGTCAGTGTCGCGTACTGTACCTCGGCACCAACTAGCGCACACACACACACACACACACACGTGGCTCGCTGATGGAAACACAACACTCCTAGCCAGAGCACAACTCTCACCTGACCATGCAGCTGTAGGTACTTCTACCTCAACATGTGTTTCATATTGTAACGAGACAGCACTCGAGCGCGCGAAGGTGACGAGGCGAGCCACACTTCCTCCCCCCTCACCCTGTACCATCCAGGACTCTTCGAGCGACGCGCCGGGCCTGCCTCGCCACCATAGTTCCCCTGACATCACGGCTGCCTGGTAGGCGAGGCCGTCCTTGAAGAGTACGCGCCTAGGCTGTCCAAGCAGGTTGTCCTAACATATACAAGTTTCGGGTTATCCTGTTACTCCTCGAGCTGTGAGAATAATCTGGACGTCGTCGCGGATGGTGGCAGAGGAGAGAGAGTAGTTGTGTTTAGTCTGTGCATGTTAATGGCGGACCTGGTAGCGAATATGACGGCGAGGAGCGACGCGGGATCAGCAGATGTACCGTTGACAATGTATCAAGAGTGTACAGTGGCAGAACAGTTGAAGCGTGTTTGGATGGTGCATTTACGGATATGAGACGGACCAGCAGGGTTAGAATATTATTGTATATTAATTATAAGATCCTAAAAAGAGACATTTTAAGAAAACTGTGACTTATGGAATCTGATGACTGTTTTGTGTGAAATAGGCAGACATTGATCAACTGAGTGTTGTATAGTTATAATGTCTGTAACACATTGAGAAATAAAATTATTATACTTAATTTATCCAGTCCTCCATACGAGACGTCCAGGACTGTCAACATGTAACATCTCCTGGTCACTGTGCGTCCAGCATGGCACATTAACGGCGTTATAGTGTGTCGAATGTGCTCTCTTCATACGCCAAACTGATACACTTGTTCGCAATATCCTCGGATATTAAAAGAACACGCTTCAAGCTATGCTTGTAGGTTTTTAAGAATTAAGTACATCTATTAACAGAGGGCGGAAAATGCGCGAGTCCATGTAGTACAGCAGTCGCACAGCGGCTGCTCACTGACAGTGATAGTACATAGTTGGGCCTGTACTTAGATACTACATTATTACTGGCTAGACGTCCTGCAGGATGTGTAATGTAAGTCGAGGACCAATGACAAAAGCTGTATGAATTTACTTTATTTTAATTCAAGAAACTTGTCACGTTCATAGTAATTTAAAACCTGTTTCGAAGCCTCTCAAAATAGCTACAACGACATTTTCAGGCTGTTCCAACTTTTAAAAAAAATATAATAAAAATCTAATTCGTAAAACAGGAACATAGGAGCTTCCGTTTAAATTACTACTAAATTTTACACAAATTAAAAAGAAAGGGTAAAATCATACATATATAAATAAGATATTACTGGTTGTATACGAGGAATGTGCTATTGTTAGCAGCAAGTGGTAATTTCAGGTAGTTCATTGCTTTCTGTAAACAACTACTTTCATTCTAAATACACTTAAAAATTAAACAAATTAAAGAAACAATTCAGGGAATACTCTTACAGGTAGTTATGTTAAATATGTAGAGGCATATTTTCTGGCAAGTGCCTCTTAGTGACCATCACAAGTGAACGCACACCGACATAAACCGTATTATAAAGTAATTATGAGTCAATAAATGAAAGGTGAAAGGTTGCAAGGCTAATGCTTAGTGGACGGCGTTGCGTACAAACAGATAATGTAGATAAGATGTTATCAGAGACCAGGAGACATGTGTCAGAGGAACATAAGGTAGCTGCGCCAGTGTGATGGATGGAGTCAGTAATGTGGCACAATATTGTGGGCATCGCACACATCCTGTAAGGACAATATCCAGTGTTGAATAGCGAGACTTTAGTTCTTAACTACAATCTGCCAACCCCTAGGGCATATTCGCTTGTATTTCCTCCGTATAAAATTAAGTCCATTTCATACTAAAATACTTTTATTACATAATATACAAAAAACGTTATTTTACAATATGTAGCCTAAAAGTGGATTTTGGTGTGATGTCGCGGATCATTTCAGTACTCTTTCACGCGACAGTAATATACCACTGTATTCCTGGCGAACTATGGTTTGGAGAACGCCAAGTGAAACAACGGCTTGATAATTAGTGGGGCGTAAACAACTGTCAGTCAGATGACGTATGTATTGGCGAGTATTTTCAACTTCTGGGTCTCGTAATCGCGACATGTAACTCCGGCAACACTGCCTAACACTGGAGAGCGAAGTGTGATGAAGAAAGCAACTAACATACTTCGAGACAGCAACTAATACGGACACCTTATCTGCAAGATAAGAATTCTGCACCACTTGCTCGAATGTCATACGTACACATCTGCATTCCTGCTGCATGGTTATTGGCAGCGTGTATCTATGAGGCGAAGTTTGTAATTCGACTGTGCCAATGAGAACAAGGTTGCGACACTACACGTCAGTGATTGGCAGGTGGGACGCAGACCCTTGGGACGCAGAGACTTGAAGCACAACATCACATCGCTGACTATGAAGGAGATCTGCTGGCCTGTGCACGGACGGCACTTAGACAAGCTGGAGCTAAGTCGCGTGTTCCTACTCAGCAACAACACAGCCTGGCAACATGTCGACCTGTTTCCTAACACATTCATGCAGTGTTTAACACAATACAATATTACAAAGTATTAGCTTCTCATACACAACACTCATGTTTGTATCATTAACTGCATTGTCCGGGGAGTTACATAATACTTTACGATTCCGTGTGTATTTTGGGTGTATTTGTTGCCAATTGTAATATGGTTTACACTATTGGGAAACAATATCATAAATGTATACTATATTAAGTGTAACAATTATGCTTTAGTAATTCATATATAATTTGCACAGCACAAGATCAGCAGAATAACTGCGAGTACAATAGAGACTACAATAGAGGCAAACTAGAGTCGTAATAGTCAGCAATATTGCGGCTAGTCACTCGTCAGTCAGCACAATGAACCAACACGCTATGATAAGATGTGAACAGTAAGTCAATATCCCACCTACGTGATGATGTAATGGTGTTTATGGCCTATTTTTGATTCACGACCGAAAATTCTATAAATACTACAATGGAAACATAGCTATAAATATTACATTTCAGTAAACATATCACAATTGAATCAGGAATTCATACTGTATTTTTTTTAGTTAGAAAAAATAATAAATTTGGTTACTTTTTATTTAAAAAAATAAATAATTATGATTTACTAGTTCACTTCTTGTACGTCTACTGACAGGTTATATATATATATATATATATATATATATATATATATGTATGTATGTGTGTGTGTGTGTGTCCAATGTGGTATTTTTGGAATTTTAGGTCGTGAATCAAAAATAGGCAAGAAAAACGCTGAAAAAATGTTTTGTGGCGGCTACAACATATTTTGTGGTTACTACAATATAATTTTGCAGGGAAGACTTCCTACAAAATTTTTCTTTCAGTGTAGGGTCTGAAGCCTATGTAGTACACTTAGCAAATATATTATCACACAATTTCGCTTCCGCATATCTTCTTCTGTGTTTGTGAAAGTATGTGACGGCAATGCTTCCTTGTAGAGATCCACAGTAACTCAAGTCGTGCATTGTTACTTTTAACTGCGGACTGACTGCCCTGAACGATGGCTGGAGGAAGTATGTGTGGTAGGGGGGGGCTGCCAGTCAAGTACTATAATCACGGAGGAATGACGCTCGTGTGGAGCTAAGTACAGTACAGTTAAGTGAACATCCACTTCCACCACGGCACGAGCGAGATAACGACTGTTGGTTCTGGGTAATTCTGCCGGCCACGATCTAAATTCAGCGGCTCGATAACACAGCGATACCATTTACATTCATTAAATAATTATTGCATGGCGTGCAGGGTGAAGCACGCTACATCCCGCCTTCAACGACGACCCTTACAGTGTTGCCGTCTCTCTGCCGTACACACCTACAGTACTGAGTCTACAGTGTTGCCAACATGTGCCACGTCACATCATACTACGCGACAGCTAACAGTGCTGCTGATGTAGCGCAAGAGGGAACTGTGCAGTGTACGCTGTATCTACTTACAACTTATCAACGTCTATGAACAAGAACAACTCGCCAGTTTAACGACCGGTACGTCAGACTCCACTGTTCTGTATATTCAAGTGCGACCAATTGTTAATTAGCTGTTACTCGCTAGGGAGATGAATGAATAGATCGGAGCTGAGCATAATTGATTCCAGCACGCAGGACATTGAACTGGGCTAAATGTTGCTTCCCCTGCCTACAATGACGTCACACTACAAGTACAACAAGTACCTCGCAGTTTGATCATGATTGGTCATATTATCTACAGTTTCCCCAGGCTGTAAACAGATCGTTTGTTCTTTCTTCATGTGCAGAGAGACTACAGCATTGAGGAAAGTAAAGTATGATATCAAACTGTCGTCATGCACACACATCCGGCACGACGTAATATTACTGTCGCACCATTCAATTGTTACAATGTTATAATGGACAACACTTAATACAGCAGTCAGTTTCAGTATAAGACTTCACTATGCTATATATCATCCTGTCTCTCATACTGACTGCTGTTCCAGCGACCAGCGACTGACCTTGTTTACTTATATATATATATATATATATATATATATATATATATATATATATATATATATATAATTTTTGTTTACCCACGTAAATGTTCACCCATAGGCCGGTTTACAATATTTACGTGACATATATACATACAGCATGAATACATACACAAATTACAGTTACTTACAAATAAATCTCATTCTATAGGATATGATAATTTGACGATATATAATGATATTACACAGGTACAACTTTTTGTTTTTATGCAACTTATTTTATTTACTTTCTATTGTCTCGAGAGTTTAAACAATTATCATACGTGGTCCGCCTTCAAACGTGTGGAAAAGAACATGTGTTTGAATTCTATTGTGTCGTGAATTCTATCGTCAAGATACCTTATAGTTGTTACGTCTGGAGAACCTCAGACGATATGTTTGGTTCGGGCGAGTGTTTATTGTATACCCTGTTTCATGTAAATTTGGATAAATTTGACAGCAACTTATGGGCAATAATTTTTAGTATTTTGTGATTTGTCGCACGATGCAAGACATTTTAAGCTCTAAAATGAACATGGTAGGTTCATTTCAGCATTTGTACGGCAAAGTTTGTCTTGCGTAGTGCTACAAATAACAAAATATTACAAATTATTGCCAATAAGTTGCTGTCAAATTCATCCAAACTTATATGAAATGGAGTATACTTGGTGTGAAGCGTATCAGCTCTCGTGGATAGTTACGCAGATCTGGCTCTATCACATACAATCTGCTATGCATACACAGGAAACATTAAAGGCAACGCCTATCACACGCTTCAAATGCACTGTAACGTACAGAGAAATACTATGTGATAATATTCCACATGCGCCTGTCAACGTACGAAAAAAAAAACAATATCGGACAAGATCGAAATGCAGTTGTTAAGGGCGCAGTCTACCGCAATTTTCATCACCATTATTTTATTTTTTATTTGCACCAGACATTTTTTTTGTTACTTTAGACACAAAATGTGACTAAATTTGGCTCTTATGAAATTTTTTTATCTCTCATAGTTTTCGCGTAATGGCTTGTTAAAGTCATATTTTGCATGTTTCCGTTTTAACGACTACACTAAAACCAACTGATATACCAAACTCAAAAAATCACAGCGGATAAAGACATTGCCGGCTACAATGACATGCTCATAAAATTAAAGAAAATTAATTATTTTAATTTTAAAAAAATGCTGAATCTCAAAATTATAATTTTAAAAAATTCAATATTTTTTTTTTTAATGCAAATAATTTTTTCCTTTAATTTTATGAACATGTCATTGTAGCCTGCAATGTCTTTATCCACTGTGTTTTTTAGAGTTTGGTATATCAGTTGGTTTTAGTGTGGTCGTTAAAACGGAAACATGCAAAATATGACTTTAACAAGCCATTACGCGAAAACTATGACAGATAAAAAAATTTCATAAGAGTCAAATTGAGTCACATTTTTGTCTAAAATAAGAAAAAAAAAGTCTGGTGCAAATAAAAAATAAAATAATGATGATGAAAATTGCGGTAGACCGCGCCCTTAAGACACGACACTCATACACTATTGCGAAACATTTATAGTTTGCCGTACTTAAAAATGTACTAACCATACGTATTTGAAACTCAGATAGAAACTTGCAGTGAATTTTACTGCAGACATTCCAGCAATATAATTATGGTCACTTAAGGCACTTAATCCCATTGTGAGAATATATAGGCGAGAATCTTGCACGCTAGTTCAGCACTTGACTCGTTGTGGCGATGTGGTATCTGAAACGCGCTCCAAGGTCTCCCATATAGCTCTGTCACTTCTGAGCCTCTAGCGCGCAGGAAAGAGTCGCCATTAACGTCTAAAGAAAGGCTTGTACTATATACAGGCAGCACCGTTATGAGCAAACCTTCCCTTCCTTTCTCCAGGCCAGGCGACAGTTCAGTTTAGCTCGGTTTAAGTTAGTTATCCAGTCCAGGTGATACACTAATTTAAGTTGAAGTTATGTAAAATGTCATTAACAATGTATGCGATGAGTGTAAGGACAGTTTTGTTAGTCTAGACACGTATCGCAACAAAGTGACTGGTGTCACTGTAAGTTGTAGCGTATAATGTGACATCAAGGAATGACGGTACTCTGTATCCCTGGCTACTGACTACATCGTACAGTTCGCTACTGGCAGGATGTTATCCACGCACTAGACTACATTCTCCACATGTCCTACCACTAGGCCAGCGGGGTTATTATGACCACGACGGAAAGCAGTTGTGCGATCCTTACACACGCTGAACTAGACATTGCGATGAAAGCGGTTACAACTTCCTCTCTTTGCGACTGAGAACTGCCCACGTGACGCACACAGATCGCAAAGTGTGCCGCAAACTAGCGCGTCGTCCAGAGGGCGCACTACGGCCCGCAAAGTGAATTTCTAACATAAAATGTCGTTCATTTCCCTTGAGCTGCCGTAACCTCGCACAATTAAACAACTGTCATTAAATTAATGGACGACTTGAGGTACACGCCCTCTGACGTCACACCGCAGGGGGAGAGAACTGTGGGAAACAAAGCGTGTTTATAAACATGCTGGTTTGTTTCTTGGTGATGGCAGAAACCAAAAATGTTGTGCACTCATAGACTATCACGCAAGTGTAAAAAATATTACTTCGTTTCATGGTTAAGATACGCAAATACATAAGATCAATGTTTACCTGAAAAAAATAACGGCCAATTCCAAACAAGTAATTTTCTTGACATACATATGATCCGAGACATGTGCAATCTAAACAGCTAAATGAAGGTTATATTCGGTTGCGATATCCATGGAGGTAGGAATTGTGTCCCACGCCTGACTGAAGCTCCGCCTATTTTCAAGTCGTCCATTGGCAAATAAACAGTTCTATACATGTGTTACATCATTATTTACGTTTCGCAAATAAGTTTTACGAATAAAAACGGCAGATTATTTCAAAAACTACACGACTTATGTATAAGAAACATAGAATTCGATATGATATGACACCGGAGTTTGCTGTCTTGTTCCACAATTTACATTCGAAAAATTAGAAACTACAAAATTGTTAATAAAAACCTTTCTTATAGTATAACTTAAGCAAGAGATAAACAACATGGCAATATTGTATGGGTACTATTTTACAGACAGATTTTTTTGCAGTTTCATGTATCAGTATTGGTTAGCATCGTTGCATCCATTTCTTATCTATTTTTGGGCATAGGATCGATCGCAACTACTGCATAACATTTATTTTATTTTTTTTATTTCTTTGTCCGTTTGTTTAGTAAATTACAGTTCTCTGTCACTGCAGCCATATTTTTACGTTTAAAACTAATAGAGTAAAATTTTCCCGTGCAGTTGTTCTTGCCGCTACGATTCAATTACGAGACACTTAACAGACAAAATAAGTAGCATTTTATAATAACGATATTTTTTGTAATATTAATGTAATACTTTAACACATATTTTTCAAGCGAATATTCACTTATTTTTATGTAGATCTTATAAATTGGGCGAAAACGAGTATTTTAAATGTAGTTATAATGCCATTGTCTCGTAACTCTTGCCGTAAACATGAACACTGTAAATTGTAAAACAGAAGAACCACATATTCTACCATATTAACTGAAAATCTATAAATAGCATATATTTACGCGTGATTTATGGAAGCCTAACTTCTCATTTGTTATTATGGACAATTTTTTATTTATTTCGTTTTGTATGTGTCTTCATTTCAGTGTTCTAAAAGACCAACATTACGTTGGAGGAATGATCTTTAGAGATTTTTCTTTGAAAAAAAAAAAAATGCACAATGTGAATGATTTAGGCTAACGTAAAACGGGGCGATTAGAAACGCTAAGGTGAACAGAAACAATTTTAAAGCTAAATATTCGGTATTAATTCTGTTTTAAAAATTCTGTTTTAGGTAGGCAAGTTAAAACAGTTTACAAACAGTAGTTCTATAGTAATAATATTTTTTTAAGCAAAAGGTGTCAGCTAGGAATTTATTTCTAATGTTATTTCTATTCACGCCAGTGTTTCTAATCACCTCGCTTTACGGCACTCCTCGAATTCAAATTACTTTTTCAACATTTATCACTTTCACAAACGTCTTCAATGACACTACTTTCCTTGTTTGCAGAACAGCTAAATAACAACTAAACATTGTAGTAGAGTTCTTACCAACATCTAGCAGAGCATATGTTACATAATTATTAGGCTGCATGGCACTACCATCGAGGATGATAATTAACCACGAAAAGAGACATTTCTGTCGCTGTACATAGAAATTTTGAAATATTTTTTTACAGAGAGAAATTTATCCACAGAAGGATTGCCAACTGCCGTCGCCGACAGTGTACTGTCGCAACGTTTTTGCGAACGCGCAAAAGATAGCGACACTTGCAAACAAGGACGGTCATAATCAGTAAATCGCTATCGTAAAGTTGCGTGCAATCGCAAGCTAGCGATGCGAGATCATAATACACCCGCAGATCTCTGTACTTGTCCCGTGTTGAGTGTATACTCGTTGTTCTGAGTGAACTAATGTTTGAGGCTATGTCAGTCAACACTTTCAGTACTAAAATGAACCTGACATATTCACTGCACCATTTATGCTGTAAATGTTGTATTTTTATTGTGACACATATGACATAATATCAACAGTTACTGCCCATAGTCAACTGACAACTTTAACTGAAGTTATATGAGGCCGAGGGCTCAGAGTACTTGCCTCCCGCCACGTCAGGGCGATCCTGGTTTGATTGCGTTGTCGGTCCCCGGATTGCCGCACGTGGGAACAGTGCCGGGCGATGCCGCTGGTCAGCGTGTTTTCTCGTGGATCTCCAGTTTCCCCCGACCTTACATTCCGGCGCTGCTCCATACTCACCTCATGTCAGCCTCACCAACGCTGAAGACCTCGATGTTAAGCGCTGACCAAACGCTCTCGCTCACTGGAAGTCGTACGAGACAGAGTACAACAGACTTATCTACTGGTACAGGCATCGCCTAGCTTCGCTTCCTTTGCAACATTATCACGCTTCGATATTATATGACTATTCACGGAAATACGACAACTTGTAGAAAACGGAATTATATATTTTTTCGCCTGTTTAAGCAACACGAGTTGATATCAGCGTAGGCATAACGTACTGCCTAACAGAATAAAATGTACGTATTCTAAGTTATGTATACTTTGACATGGCGTCTTCAAAAGTGCTGCTTTTACCGTGAACCGACTGTAATACGTTTCATTTGCGAGATAGGAAGTACTGCGACTTCACAATATTAGCTCGGTCATAACAACCCAGAGCAACTGGAGTTGAGGACATGCGCTTCTGTATCGGTAGTTGTTCTGCGACCGCCACGACACACAGCCGGTGCACTTCACTCGAACGACGCGAACGGTGGAAACAATTGACAGCGGTGTCGCTTTCACCTGGCACTGCCACGGAGACGGGAGGCGGCCAGCAAAGACGAAATACAAGACAGAGAGGCAGAGAGAGGGAGAGAGAGATGTGATGCCAAGCTGGCGATTCCAGAAGCAGACACGACTAGCGGTCGCAGGGTTTGGCATCCGGTCGCATTCTTGAAAATCTCCCGCGCCATACATTAACCGACATAAGAAAAAGTTATACAAAAAAAAAACCAAGGCATTAAGAAGGCAAGCTGTTTGTGAACCAGAAACGACTCAAGATAAAAGCTAAGATATACAAGCGTGTGTCTGCCTTCAGATGTTACATATTTCCCCCGTCTTTTATTTTATTAACAAGAGAAAGTACATCCATGACAAACTACACAAGGACGCAGAAACTGCTTGCTGTGTGTTGGGACGCAAAAGTCAAGAAGTTCCACACATTTTCGTTCCAACAAGTGAACAAGATTTACCAGACAAAATACGATTCTTGAAATGCAAGCAAAAATCACTTGAGAGTGTTAATATGTCAGTTGCTGGAAGTTGCCATTAAAATAGCAATTTTTGTTCGCTTCTTTAATTAGATAGGTGAAACGAAGTATTTAATAAACGGTTTTCGTCAACACAAAAACTTTAAAACTCATTTGTACTAATAACTGTTAAAATTGAAGCATTTACTTGAACAATTTTTAAGGAATTTATATTATTATACAAGAAATTCTTGAAACGCGATTCTTAATTTTGTTTGATACACGTAGCTAATGTTAAATTCTGTACTTTGATATAAGCAGTGTATCATTGTGTTGAAATTTGTATGATAATTATTGTTGTTGTTTTTTCGGATATCAATTTAAGTTAGTACAAAAGTAATCGTGCAGTTCTCGTACTTTTACAAATATGTTTCATGTTCCCGTACATTTTTTTGAGTGTTCATGAATTTATGGCAGCCTATCATGGTTCCCCACTTATTATTGTTACTATGTTTCGTGTATGTATAGGTACTATGTAAATAGAATGCTTATTCCTTTTATGTAATACCTCGTTTTTCAGTTATGTTTTGATTTACATAATTAAATGAGGTTCAGTGAAAGAATGCACAGAACATTAAGCCGTGCAATAATACTAACAAATTATTTTTCCCCGTACATAATTTTGCAAAACTCAATTTACAGCGACCATATCTCAATTTCGGTGACCTCGTACATAACTCCGACCAATTTTTCATTACTTAATTCAGATAAGCATGCAGTTAGCTAAACGTCAATAATCATATTTCCAAGTAAATGTAGGTAAATGTTTGACTGAGAAGGGAACGCATAACGGCTTGTGAGGCGAGGCTATGAAGTAGCAGCAGAGATGTAGAACTGCGACCACAGACGTGACACGCACTTAGAACTGCGCTAAGTGTCGCTAAGTGCACGGTGCGAGTGATCTTGCTAACCACGTGGCACTTAGTCCCGCCTACACGACTATTCACAGCGGCGTATATGCTCACTGAACATGGGCTGGTCTCAGCTCATGTATTCACCACGCAGTATCACAACTACCCTCGTAGCAGGTCTATATATGTTCCCTTCTCACTAAGGTCTGGGCCATCTCTCCTAGGACAGGGGAACAACCACACTACAGAGCATATCAATACCACAATAGTTTAACCTAGTTTAGTATTAAAGCACTGTGCCCGTGTGGCAGACAACCCGCACTGCATACGTTACACAGGTTGCATAGCAGCAGGCGTTATTACAACTTGTGTAATGAATTCCAACGAGAACCAATGCCCTAGGAGTGTCAGGTAGTCAACCTTTTTGTTACAGTCCAACTTTTGTTTCTTAATTTATCAAAAAATGTTGATTAAAATACACGGTTACCACTTTTCCAGCAATTACAATGTCTTTTATACGAATTTTATTAATGTTATACGGATGATTTTACAAAATGCAACACTTTTAGCAGCTTCGTTTACGTAAACTTTATACGAAAAAGTGGTCTTTGATACCACGTGGTAGCCTATCATATTTATTTTAAACTATGTGACGTTTATATATGTTTACGACATATTTCGTCGTCAGGAATCACCTCCCGAAAGGTGTTGATTTAATTAAGAATCATCTTCTGTGTCTGTGTGTGTGTTTATGTGTGTATATGTATGTATATATATGTATATGTATGTATATATATATATATATATATATATATATATATACACACACACATATGTATAGACACACATTTCATGCGCAGTAATAATCTGCTGTCAGCTGTCACACGGCTTGGGTTATAGCCGCTAATCACAGACGTGGCTCAATCAAATGAGCAGCTCCTCTGCGCACACTCTGCCAATGACCTTGAACCAGTTTCTGGCGTGTACGACATGCACTATAACACGCTGCTGTAAAACTCTTCTCGAAAGTCAGATATCCCTATAGCTACAGCTCTATAGCTTAACGTCGGCCATAATTGTCGAAAAAAAAATGTAATAACGTCACCCTACGCACATCTTAAAATAATTGAATAGGAAAAGCCAAACTAATCAATACCATCTACATATGAGTACACTCAATATGTATTAGGTCATTGCTTTACAAACCTTTGTAAAAGTACAAGGATTTGCCACGCAAAATCACGGGTTTGTCAAAAAATTATATGTTATGAACGCACAATGTATGGACTCTGAGTATATTTTCTGGAATTATACAAATATTAATGTACGTGACGCTCAAAAAAATAAAGAAAGTTAATAAGTGAATATGTAAAAATACGAGTATGCGAACAGTATGTGAGCTGTGCTGGTCTAGTGGTAATATGCGCTGTTAACGGTTTGAAGATTGTATGTTATATTCTGCGTGCGTCAATTTGTTTATTTTAAATTATAATTAATTGTAAGTAAAATTATTTGTTTAACTTTCGATTTCCGAATAATAAGTGCATTTTTCACAATCAGGACAAAATAAGTACTTCATATATAGCAACTTCTCCAAATATAAGTAGAAATACAAGTTTCCACCTTGTAATAGAACAAACATAAACTTCGTGTTTGTAGAAGGAAACGCCTTCATAGTTCCACAAAGCACTTGCTAGGCAACTGTGTGTCCAGGGATTGTTGTTGTAGCAGTATAAACGTGATATCTTCGTGACAAGGCACCAACTCCAGCAGTCAACAGGCTCGTACCTGCACATACAGCAGCTGAACACGACTGACTGCTTGGCACGGCGGCACGGAATGTGTCTGCTAATAACCATTTTTGTTATCGCGCGCTGGGACGGGCTCAGGTGCGCCTGGGGTAACGCAGAAAATAGCCACACACACACACACGTGTTCTGCGCGCAAGCCAATGGCGACCCGCCAAAGTGAACATCATCAAAATAAATGATGTCGTCGCACTGACGTCTCGCAGATAATGTTAGGACGGGGAACTGACTCCAAGACGGCGACATCCAGTTCTATAGAATTATTTCAGAGCTACGTCAGTTGCAGGCAGTAGGAATTACAAGCAGTGCTGTACCTATGTTTCTCCATCAGTTATCAGAGGCCAGTACGCTACGTGGCTTGTACACGCCCACACTGGTATTAACCACTTGATGACATAGCTGCAGTCACATCAGACATGGCACGTACTGAGTCTCTACACTATAAATGCTATGGTCCAGTATTAGTCGAGATCATCTTTGTCTCACTGCACGCTCAACTCGGGGAAAGTAAGAAAAGCGTGCCATAATGACTGTGTAATGACTCAGATTCGATCAACGTCCAAGTGTACACTCACCTCACCTGCAGCTGTAATACATATATCATTTCGGAAAGGAATGTAGCACAGAAATACGAAACTAAGCAAAAAGTATAGCAATACAATTGACTGAAAAAATATTACAAAATTGGACGAATACAACTAAAATGAACAGATTCGAATCTATGAAACGTTGCATTTGACGCCAATGTGACTGTACTACTTTCGTCTAAGTTAGCTTTGTTGTGCCGTCTTACAGGCACAACACATGTGTCGCACAGGGAGTTCGGCGAGACTATTGTGTGGCACACAAAGGAAATATACATATGTTGATATTGTAAGTATTAATTACATGCAATCTGACGACTGGCATTCTATAACGGGATTGAAGAACACCGACTGTATCGTATGTTCAAGAAGATGTGCAGGTCCTCGTTAATGTCCGAACAACTTGCTGATCTGTGGTGCTAAAGTGTTTTTGATCTTGTATTGAATAATAACGTTTATGTTTTTAAACCCGTCACTGTATTTTTTGTATTTCAGTAATTTGTATATTTTACTTCAATTTGCCAACTAATCTTTAATTTTTTTACGTTTTAATTAGGTTAATAATGCTGGCCGTCTTGTAAGGTAAGTTTTTATTGTACATTCCAAACTTAATATATTTTCGTCATGTAGACACATTATGTTCAGTTTGTAAAACACGTTCATTTGTAAAACGGCCTGTGGCTGAATACGTTGTGTATAACGAACCTTGGGTAAACTGAAAATCACGAAGTATTACAACAGTTATTTAAAATATGTTAATGTATTGCGAATACTTAATTATAAACATAGTATCTGAGAAGGATACACTTTGTGTGCTGTGAGTAAATAAAACTAACCCTACGCACTGATAAATATCACTAAAATTCTGCATACCAACCAAAACATTATTGCACTCTGGGAAAACTCGTAACGCTGTAATGTTTCAATAAAATAAACTAGCTAGGAACGTGACTAAATGTTGAACTAGTCGCCAGGTTAGTTGTGAGACGCTGTAATAAATACCTGTTCTGACAGGAGTGCTTCAAAGTGCCTAGTATAATCGCTCGATTCACTGGCAAATACCTGGTATGTGTGATACGATGCACAAACGAACAGCAGCAGCGTATATTGTGCTTAAACATCGCGATAATAGTCACGTTATAGTACTATGTGACACTGCAACCTTGAAAACACGTCACTTATATAGTGTGAGTTTACAACTACAATTTTTA
This sequence comes from Medauroidea extradentata, assembly GCA_003012365.1. Taxonomy (NCBI): domain Eukaryota; kingdom Metazoa; phylum Arthropoda; class Insecta; order Phasmatodea; family Phasmatidae; genus Medauroidea; species Medauroidea extradentata. The sequence goes on from PNEQ01112079.1 coordinate 18,381, forward strand.
ATTTAGCGAACAATTAAAATAAAAATATTTACTTTCCGATGGATGAATTACAGATAACTGTTTCAAATAGAGAAAGTTCCGGACTGTGTATGCTATGCCACATATGACATTTTTGCTCATTTTTATTTTTATGTAATAACTAAAATTTACACACAAAATTTAGAATTTTACAAAACTAACAAGAAGACATTTTCTTAAATAATTTCTACTGGAAAAAATTCGTAAATAAATGTTTCGTGGAACATATTAGTTTGAAATAATTTTAAAACGTATTTATTGATAAGTTACTTGAACACTAATACTTAAGTGTAAACTGCTGTGGCTACAGCCAAGCTAGCCATAGAACTGATAACGAAACAACGCAATATAACAATGTTTTTTCCCGACACTTGTCACGGTTGTAATGTTGGTATGAGGGATGCTAGCGGAAGGTAGGTCACGAGGGGAGGGGGACGGGGCAGTAATGGACACACAGTCTAGCAGCGGGACACATTAAAGGTTATGCCAAACATACTGACGTCACTATAATGCTGTCATTGATGGAATCAAGTAATTACAGCGGCACCGCACACTACACGGCATCACGGACATATAAAACCTGTGACGTGGAAGTATTTCTTGCAATTAGGCTCCTCACATCCATTAACAAACATGCGATGATTCTCTGCTGTTAGCAGCACCAACTAGAGACTCAACCTCGCTAGAGAATAACAAAGCCAAGGTCCTTCTCTGGCTTAGCTGTTAGCAAACAAAGTTCTCAAACACAAGTTTCAACCAACCAGGCAATGAGCTACGACCACGACATGAGAACCTAGGTGTTGTCTCTCTCGCACACTCACACTTGCTATAAGTGCCGTCTCTCTCACACACTCACACTTGCTATAAGTGCCGTCTCTCTCACACACTCTACTACGTCATACAGTATATGCAGTGCAGACAGTAAGGTTGTATGGGGTAATAATATGGGTTAGAAACAGGGTTAAAATGTGTCACTAGTGGGCTTTTCGGTAAACCAAAACTTTATTTCAACACTCTTGCTTGTAAATAGTTATAAATTATTAAATATTTTACTTAATTTTTCTTTTCGTTGCGTTCATAATGGTTAACTATATTAATTAAAACGCTTGTATTTGCTTGATAGTAAAAATCATATCCAAACAGATTAGTTAGGTTAGTGTTTCGCTATAATCACTAAACATGTAGTTGTGATTTGTTTCTATTTAGTTGTAATATTCTGTGTGTGACGGGGACTATCGCTAGGCAACCCAGAAATGAACAGCAGATTATGAACTGTCCAAGCAAACACGTAGATGAAAATAGCGGAGCAGCTTGTAATCAGCCTTTAATGTGCCGCAGAAACCACCTGGCAAAATAAACACTATAACTGAAGACTGTCACGACGATGTCATATGGACGACATTATGGGAAACTCTGAGCTTCTCTAATGTGTTTAAAGGTCGCAGCATTACCACACACAGAACGCATTATCTATCTCTCTCTAACCCCTCGGTCACTTGTCAATATCTTAGCTCGGCCGCTTGTCTTAAGGCATCGCTCTTTAGTTTTGCAGTAGTTTCGAAAATATTTATTTTAACGTAAATGAATACATATATCAAAAATTCATTCTGACAGTTTTAACACTTATATATCATAGTTTGTATATGCATTTTTCTGTTGCAATACACCAAACGGATTTTTATATTTTTGCCCCTGAAATATCACTTATTTTGTTGTCAAAATAATTTTTTGTTAACAAACGGTACATTATTATAAAAAAACCTCTGGCAAAATTGTGAATCGTATGACGGTACACAGTCTCAAAATTTTTCAAAGCATTTGGTTAAAAAATATTATATAATTATTTTTAAACGTTTTAAATAAATGAAAGATCATAGCCTTAAGGGCGCCGCCTACCCGCGCGTGAGAGGCTCAAAAGCGACAGAGCAGTAAGGTCGACCTTGAAGCGCGCATCAAATGCCGCATCGCCTCAACAAGCCAAGCGCTGAACTAGCGTGCAAGCTTCCCGTCGAACTATTTTAACTATGGAACATTAAGCGGTGACCATATAATTATATTAGTGAAAAGTCTGCAACTAAGTTCAGTGCAGGTCGCAACCTGTGTTTCACATACATCTGGTTGGTACATTTTGAAGTACGGCAGTCTGAAAAAGCCGGTTTTAGGGAGGGCTTATAAGCAAATGTTTTTAATGAGCGTGGCGTCTTAACAATGAGGTTCCGACCTTGTCTGAAGTTTCTTTTCTTTTCGTACGTTGGCACAGTGAGCACATGTGGAATATTTTCGTAGAAAAAACCTGTTTACGAACACACTGCAACGCATTTGAAGAGTTACTTTCCAAGCTCTTCACTCAGTTACGTATCAGTTACTTTCCAAACTTCTGACTCGGTTACTTGTCAACCTCTTGACTCAGTCACTTGACGATATCTTCACTCAGTCACTTGACAATCTATTCACTCAGTCACTTGTCAATTGCTTTACTCAGTTGCTTGCCAAGCTCTTGACTCAGTTACTTGCTAAACTCTTGACTCAGTTGCTTGTCAATCTCTTCATTCAATTACGTGTCTATTGCTTAACTCAAGTTTCTTGACAATTGCTTGACTCAAGTTACTTGACAATTGCTTGACTCAGTAACTTGCCAAACTCTTGACTCAGTTACTTGCCAATCTCTGTACTCAGTCACTCGTCAAAGTTTTCATTCAGTCACTTACCAATCTCTTCGCTAAGTCACATAAGAAACGCTACTGTAGTGCGATAATGTAGGTACGAGGTATGTAATGGGGTCGCATATTTATGTTTATAGGACACTGTAATCAGAGCGCGAAGTAACTGCATGTCAAATGTGAGATCCCCGCGGTGGAAACTAACGTGTCACATGACTTGAGAGCGGCTGTGCGTGCAATATGCATGTTTGGACAAGAGGAAGTGAGGGGCAGCAGGCAGGAACTACAGACAATATAAATAATGAGAACGAGGCAGGGCAGAAGAGAGACCGTCGTTTATGTTTCGCAAATCCTCTGAAATGTTGGCGAAACTCAGTTGCAAATGTCCTCGTCCTGCCATCCTTCCTTCCCCCTGGGGAAGTGGTCGTGGGCGAAGAGGGTGGTTCTCTTCCCAATACCCCCGTCCCCCCTCCACAGCGAGGAACCTTGGTGGGGCATGTTCCACCACTAATGGGCACGTCGCTACGTCCAACTGCACCACGACAAACACACGCCCGCGAGAAGATGATATAAAAACCACCGTTATGCCACGACTCCACAACCAAGTAAAAAAACAAAACCGCGCTGTCTCATTACACTAGGTCCGTACAAAAAACTGCCGAAAACTGTTTTTTGCAGTTCTTTACGAGATTAGCGTCGCTTCCACAAAACCCTGACCACACCAGTTGGCGCGCTTCCACTTTGAGAGCAAGGCTGGCAGGATCTTGTTAATGTAACATGTCTTAGTAACGACGTGTTCCAAGTTCTGTTTGTAACGGCAGATTATACACTAACCGACGCTCGGACCATGGATTATTGCGAGATGTTTGCCTTCAAGGCCAGTGAATGGAAGGTTTCATACCTGCAAATACACGTGTAACTTCACCGCAGTAACTTCACTCTCATTGGCAACGTATTGAAATTTACAATTTAAAAACAGCGTGGGAAAAACAGGAATGTAGCTTTTAACATTAATGCATGACATCGCCTAACAGGAGCTCAATTGCGCGCATTATCACAGTCGTACAGCAAGAACAATGTCATTTGATTGGTGGAAAGTGTGTACACTTACGTCCTTCGATTCGTTTCGTATCAATCAGAGTACCTTATTTAATGATAAGGCTGTTGCATAATGTCGTTGGCCGTATGTTTTGAAAATACTTCATATCAGTGTTAATGTTGAAAATGTATGCAAAAAAACTCACCAGTCACAATTCCAAGGAAAAGTTTCTTTAATCTTTATTTCCAGAACTGATGTAATCATACAAATGATGAATGGTATTTCAATGAAGTATATTCTGAAAGCAATCAAAAGTAGACAAATGTTTCCTGAGTATAACATACGAGCTACTATGTAAGAGTATCTGTAATACACGAGTTTTGTGACCGAGTAAAATAAGTTCAAAATCTGGTACATATGCAATGCGCATAACAATAATAAATAAATAGTAGCCAGGAAGATCAGTGTTATATGAAAACACGTAATAAGTAGAACTTGGCAGTTGTTGAAGGCGGTATTGAGTAAGCACATAGCAGCTTGAACACAGTGGCAGGCGATTATATGGGGAGGGGAGGGGGAGGCGACATGAAGCCCAGCATGTTGCAGAAGAACAGTGAATGGTAAGTGTAATAGTATGTTGATGTTCCTGCAGCAAGACAAGACTAAGCAAGCATCATGCACCTACCTACTGGAGTGCAAGGGGACGTAACTGGCTGCTGGTCTCAGCTATTCTCAGAAATAGTGGACAGTCGCAGTAATATTTCCTGCCACTGTATTATAGATTGTAGTGGCCTGAGACTTGTATCACTGGAGGATTGTTGTGTAGTTGTTTCAATATAGGATGCAAGCATACAGCAGCAGCGCACCAGATATATCATAGGTCCAGTCAAATGGGGCAAGTCAGTAACGAAGAAAGGAGCTCAGATGTAGACGTGTTATATTGAAGCCTAGCAGACTGTCAACTATTCTCGCGATAAAACAATGTTCCTATGCAGTCTGTATCGTCTGACGTGAGTCATGCTGCAGCCATGTGGGCGTGGCGAGGCGACTGGTCAACTCTAGTTGAACTCAAGTCCTTATGTAAGACGCCATCTCTCCCTCTTCAGGATATCACGCTCATAGTTCACAGGAAGTAGCCTCACAACAAAGCGAAATAAATTTGGAACGTGACTTGCCCGGGTTTCCTTGTAGTCGGATCTTTGCTAGCCAAGACCAGGTAAGTAGGGGTGACAGAGGAGGGTAAAGAGGGGCAGGTAGCCGCACATATACCCACGCCAAGTCCACACTCTTCCAAAACTACATACAACTGCAAGTGACACTGATGACGGTCCCAATTAGACCTACTATTACTTCACTGTTTCAATATCGTAGGATAAGTGATGTTTAGAACGATTTCAACTGAGGGTGTATGACTCACCGAACGATGTTACGACATAAGTCATTACGACAAATGTTGCTCAGAAGGTGGGAAAAAAACAGCTCCCGAAATGTCATCTCTCTTGCTGGCCATGTTGAATGAAATCCTTTTCCTTTTTAACTGCCCCTTTCCCCTGCCATTTCATTCCAGCGCTGCTCCATTGTGCCGTATTATGTACGTTACTACTAAAAGTAAATATAAAAATGTTTTGTCTACATTTCCATAAATTTAGGTTCATTATCTTAATTTTTTTATTGATATTATCTTGTTTATATTGTACTAACTGTAATTTGGTGTAATTCGGTAATTTTATTTTATTCTGGATGTTTCAGTACATTTTATTTTTCATTACAGTCAATCTTTCCTTCACATGTTAGTTATGAAGTAGAGTCGATTCAGGCTGCAGTAACGTGTTCTTTGTTAGCCGGACGTGCTCGGCTACGTTTTGCATTCCTTAGCCGAAGCTTTGTTCTTTTTTCACTGTTTCTTGTTGCAGTGCGGACATCTGCTGTGCCAGGGCGCGTATACTCTGCATGATTGTCACGTGATTTCGTCCTCGTTGTGGAGTTCTGTCCGCCTGTAAGCCTCGTGCCGCCCAAGTTTGTAAGCTATTCTGGCTGCACCTGCCATCTAGTGGCGATCTGTTAAGTTGTCTTCTGCTGCCTTGCACCCCCTGCGCTTACATCCTTGCAGTGGTCAAGCACTCTATGAACTGCCTTGAACGAGTCATGATGTGTCACTGTGGTGCGTGCTTGAGGGCGATGTTCTTAGCAACATAGAAGCCGATTATGGCATTGTTCATCTTTCATTTACCCAAGTAGTATTTATAGTCATAGAACTGTGGTTTGTCGTTTTTTATTATTTTGTGATGTGACTTCTTCAGTCCCTCAAGTTTAGTACTCGTCTGTTTATTTTCTTTCGTCCGCGATCATTTTACCTTTTAAAAACATATGTTCTATTTCTTTGTGCTCACTGCGTTACAGTGAGGCTCCACGTCATGGACGCTACATTTTTCAAGTTTTTCACTTTGCCGACGAGGCCAGTGTAGTACCAACCTCTCTGTGTTGCGCACCATGGCCGCTTCAGCTTCTACTATGGGTTTGCTCTGGCCTCCACCTCCCTGACTTTGGTTGAAATGCTGGCATGGTGTTGCCTATGCCATTGGCGTGTAGCTACCTCCCGACTGCATTACTTTCGCCCAACATTTATCCAGCCTTCGTCGATCGTCAGCTAAGTCTGACATACAGTTTACCTTGATTTTATTTTAACGAATTTAATACTTAATATTTTGCGTAAAGAATCTTTACGAACGTTTTAGAAGATTCAAGTCATGATCCTGATACATCATTTTGTTTTATAATAAATACAGCTTTTGTTTTTCATGTGGAATTTAAATTTTAAAGTTGTATACATTTTTTATTAATTATTTAAATTTGTATTTAACTTCCGTAATAAATCTTGTGCGGGGTAACCCTTTTTATTTTATTAATTTGCAAATGTATTAAATAATCATTTTATGTAATATAACTTATAGGCTACATGCCTAACCTATTTCAATGATGTTATATCCTGTTCGTTTCCATATTTGAAAAGAAAACATTTAAAAACACAATAATTTCATAATTTAACAAACCACAAATCAAAGTCTTATTATTTATAATTAATCCTCTGGGCATAACGGTTTTTAAGTATCTAGTAAGGGTAAGTTCTATTTCAAAACACCTTTATATTTTTTTATTTTAATTCTTTTGTGCGGTGTGCTTGTGGCCTAGTCTTTCGCAAGTGTTTATTTTGTGTGTTTTATCGCATTTATTTATATATTGTTGTTGTCCTGTTCATTTGTTTATTTTGCCCCTTTGTTACTTTTATGCTTGGCTATTTTGAACAGGAATTGTTTGGCGATTTTAAACACTTCAGTATATTTTTTTCCATTTCTTTAATTAAATTTTCTCACCGAAGCACACCGGCACACCATACTCACATCACGTCACCCTTCACCAGCGCTCTCTTTTTAATTGCATCATGTAACACATTTCTTGATGTGTTTATCATGTACTACATTCCACATGTGTACCTGCGGCTAGTTTTGTCCTGCCTGGTGTTGTGTGACGATGTAGCGCAACAATGGCATATGTCCAGGAATGATGAAACAAGAAAGCCACAGAGAGAGAGAGAAGAGCAGTAGAATACAGCAGGCAGGCAACCTCACGCCATGGCACGACCGACTGCTGATATAAACGTATAAACAAATAAAACCATATAACAGGCGGAAGTGGTGCAGAGGCGAGCTATAAAACTTTACTGCTCGGTCGTGCCGCATCAGAAGTGTGCCAGCCATTAGCGACGCCCGGCGCGGCGTCTAGAGCTGCGTCTCGACGCTAACAGCTAGTCCCGGGGAGACATGTCGACATTCCAGACTGCTATATACTAGGTCTCGTATATATCGATACATCGAGCAGCAAGGATGATGGCTGCCAACACCTGCTGCTCACACCAACAATTAATATAACTGCACAAGTTTGAACGGTCTTCCCGCACTAAACAGTCAACAGAGCAAAACTGTGATAACATATGTTCAAGCATACTACATGCAAACAATGAACACAGATGAGCAACTTGTTCACAAACTATTATTCAGTTGCTTGTAGAAACTGAAGTCACTAGATTTCTTTCTTTAGGCATCAGAATAGAGGCCGCATTTTAATGCACGGACTATTAACAGCCGTTGATTAAAAACAGGCTTATTTATGTACTAAAAATAACAAATTAATTATGTAGGTATTAAAATAGGGAGGCTCAATTTACTAATGCGGAATAGTTTTTGCACAGTAATGCTGATAGATCAGGAAATTAAGTCGAAATTCTGTTTCACGTTTGTCCGTAAAGTGAAAACAGCGGTAGTAGTGCTGCCCAGACAATTGTCTTAAGAATAACATTTCCTTAACGTGAAATAAATCAAAATGTAGCAGGAACTTGTACAAATGTAGCAGGAACTTGTACAAATGTAGCAGGAACTTGTACAAATGTAGCAGGAACTTGTACAAATGTAGCAGGAACTTGTACAAATGTAGCAGGAACTTGTACAAATGTAGCAGGAACTTGTACAAATGTAGCAGGAACTTGTACATGCTATAGTTCAATGAACTGTTAAGTTCGGAACACTTTTGCAATTGGCCCTTGGTTCATATGACACGCCATGCAAGGCGCTGAACCAATAGTAAAGAAGGAACTAACTACACGACCAATCACGTGGTATAACTGCGCTAGTGAGCTGCCAGTATGCATATGTTGTCTGCTTGAGTATTTAGATATCAGTCAACACGAGATTGTTCCCTATCTCTGCACATCGTAATATACAAGGTGAGTCATCAGCTCTGCGACAAACTGTGACAGGATGTTCCTTGCAAAATAACAGTTAGAAAATGTCTGGCAACGAATGCCTGGAAACCACTCCTAAGGGCAGGAAACCCCTGTGAAGATGGGGTTGCAAGTATGGTTTTTATTGAATTTGACGGGAACCATTTGATATTAAGGGATGAAAATTTGTAGGTATGCCA
>PNEQ01112080.1:0-27068 GCA_003012365.1 Medauroidea extradentata
CTTCGCCTCTGGCCAATGTACAAAACTAAATTAAAAATAAATGAAATTAAACAAATTATTACGATTGAACAAGATTAAACACATAATTCTGATTACAATGAAATGTCAACGGATTCTCTACGACAATTTTATCACATTTTGCATTATTTACAATGAACATTACATTTAATAGATACAAATGGCAAAGAGGCCTGTTACACACTGCGGTATCTTCGGCGAAGTAACGCATCTTGAAGTACCAGGTAACTTGTAATTAACTTTCTCTGACTCGAATTACCTTCTTGTAATAAACGTAAATGCATCTTTGCGGCCGGCAATGAAGTTTATTGCTGACGTCTGAATAGTAGGCTTCCTTTCAAGACAGACTGTTTTTAAGCACAAAGAACATTAAAAAATTAACAGAAGTAAATATTATAAAAATTGAAGGCTTCAAATCTCGGTAACTTACATTTCAAGCAGGTAACTTCATTTCAAAATGTTAATTTTAATTAATCAAGTTATTCATTGATAATCAAAACAATATTGTCTCATTCTTCCATTTCCCAACTGTATGATCATCAAATAGTTTTGAGAACTTTATATCACATTTTGGAAACTAAGTATTAACAGAGTTTCGGTATCTCAGTATATGTATGTCATGGCAGTTTGCAACAGCACAAATATAGCATACTTTCTTAATACAATAAAAAAAATTAACAGTCAAACTGTGACCTTTGCTGCAATGGGTCCTCAACAGATAACTGATATAATCAATTATTTACAGAAGAAACTTTTTTTAGGATCGTGTTCGTTATTGCTTACAGCTGGGCTGACAAAGCATTCCCTGAAAGGTTTTTACTCGAGTCTGAAATGTGCCCCGCCATTAGGTTCATAGCTAAACTACGCCATTCTGCTCATATAATAGAAGTGAAACACGATTATTTGTGCTTCTTCAGAGTAAAACAATTCAATGCATTACTTAATTGTGCATGCCAATTGACAATATTTAACCATCTGAAATCGTATACAGTGTTGCATGCTGTGTTTCTGAGGGCTGGGTGGTTGGAAGCCGTCATGCCGATCTACATCACAGAGACCTGTTTCAACTGTGTCTTAACCCTACGAGACCGACCTACGATGCTCAAGTCACGTCCCAAGCATGATGTAATGTCTATTTTTGGACCCCTGTAATTCGGTGAATCCCCGGAGTTTGGCCGGAGTATATAAACTCCGAATCAACAGATTTGGGAGAATTCACTATTGGTCATGCTAGAAGAAGGTGCTACTCTTATGGAGAGAGACTGGTGAAGACGTCTTGGTGACGTCAGAGTCTACTGTGAGGCTGCAGGCACATACCTTTGGGGCAGTATTGGGCGAATCAAGAGGACTGCTGCTGCTAGTTGGCGGACAAAAAAAAAGGTGTGCGACGGGAGTCGAACCGAAGACCTCAAGAGTGTAGACAATCATGCACTATCAATTCTACAATCTGGATGAACTGTAATAAAATTATTCAAGAGTTTTCATGGGATATCATGGCACGCGCGCTCAAACACACAACCCCACACACACAAACAGAACGTAAATAAAGTGTTTATTTTCAAGGAAAATAAATAGTATAGTATGAGCGTACAAAATAGCACATTAAACCTGCACCTACTTTATTATAGTTTTAATACCAAGCTTGTCAAATTTATAATGTGCTTTGTTAAAGCTAGGGATATAAATTTACTTAGTAACGAAAAGTGTATGCAGTAATGGGGGTTGATAGCTGTTAAACGAAAGGCAGCTGGCGTCCTATTATTCAAGTCAGCACCGCCGCACGAATATTAAACTACGATGCATAATTCAGAAGGATGGCAGTGAAATCACATGCATATTATTCGCGGCACGGCAGGTGCAGAGATCGTGTACGGCCTAATAGGAAGGTCAGAGAGACAGGGAAAGGGGATATCACATTATGAAGCTCATATACACATAACAACACAATGGATTATTTCAATGTGAGATTGTGTTCAAATTGTATCGCTAACATATGAAAATTTTTATTGGCCCTAATTGAGAAATAAAAGGGGAGAAGTGAATAAAGGCGACATCTGCTCTCTAAGGATGGGGTTTCAGAGGATGCTCAACGCTGTTTAGCAGGAGGCACCCCTACATGTTCACTGGTCTGGGAGGGTGAGTTCCCGCCAAGACTGAGCAGAGTTGAGGGAGAATGTAGCAATCGCTGAGTAGTATGATTTGGCCAGTTCTGGGACATGGAGATGGATTTCAGCCGATGTGGATTTTTCCGCCATGTTGTAACATCAAGGCCCTGGCCGCCATCTTGGATGACCTTGACCTTTAACCTTGATGTAGAGTGTCAAATTACCCAAATTTTCAAAAATTTTGACAGTTTCAAAAAATTAAAAAATTCTAAAAAATTTCAAAAATTTCAAAAAATTCCGAAAAACCCCGAAAAAAATCTTACCTCCTTAATGTTTCCGGTCGCTATCTTGTTTCCAGACGCCATCTTGTGGTTTATTCCTAAGCTTCCGAAAATATTTCGGTTTCACATTTCATTATAACCCCGCACATATTTAATAAATAACATTTTAGCAAAAATCTTTATACATTAAAACTTTTTAATAAAAACTATTTAATAAAAAACTTTTATATAAAAATTATTTAAATAAACTACCAACACATCTTACCTGGACGAGCTCCCTCTACACACTGACTCCCTCCACCACTTTTTACATATGTATATAAATCCCCCCCTTCCCAATACCCTCGCGCACTCATAACTCCCTTCTCCTTCTCCTTCCACTCTAATTTCCACCCTACCCCTCTTCTCTTCTTCATCTCGATCTTCATTTACCTTCGTTCCTGTCAGTACAGTCCCCTACCTTCAGCATTACATATGTATAGATAAATATTTCCCTCTACTCAGCTACATAATATATATAAATATCTATACAAGTTTTATTTTTCTGTCCTGACTCTACCTTTCTACACATTTAATGTAATATGTGTGTGCAGAATTTAATTATAATATTCATTGATCACTCAGGTAAAAAAAAACAGTCATTTTCTAAAAATTTTACTTTATTTTACAATATATTTACTACAGGCTACTACATGCAAAACACACAAGTTCACTCTTGAAAACATTCAATCAATAACAGTTTTAATAGTAACTTCATCCATAGCATCGAAACTCAGATATGTAATAGTTGTGATTTATATAATAAAAACCAACCGTTTCTACACTCATAAGCCCAAGTAATTGTATTACAATCTCGAACACAAAGTCCTCGTAGCAGAAGCGATGCCTACAACACAGCTATGGATGCTGCTATTATCCTAGATGGTGACACTGGTTTAGGTGAAGTGGTGGTCAACACGGCTAAAGTGGTAGCGAACATGGGCGAACAGCACATCGTCCTGCTCGAAGTGGTGACGAATGTTGACGAAGAGATGACGAACATTGACGAAGTGGCAGCGAACATTAACGAATTGGTGACGAATGTTGACAAAGTGGTGACGAACATTTACGAAGTAGTGACGAATATTCACGAAGTAGTGACGAACATTCACGAAATGGTGACGAATATTGGAGAAACGAAACGAATGTTGACTAAGTGGTGACGAATATTAACAAAGTGGTCGATAAAATCAGCAGATGGTTCATAATCAGCAGCAGAGAATTTCGAGGTTTAGTTGAAGTGTCGATTAATTGGAACCCATCATCTAGAGTGGATAAATATATTCAATGTTCCTTTAAGTCACTTCTCGATTTCATCATCTGCTACCCATGAATTGTAGCAAGCTGGAAAACACCACCACCTAACATATGACCATCTATTTCGTCGCCTGAGAACTTTCTCCACCAAATACATGTCAGGAAACATGGTTGGCTGGATTTATTCTATGTAGAATCCACCACGAATTGGTATTTTGTCTAAATCTTCGAGATAGTATGTTCTCGGTTCCATTTCACGTACATGTGTCATATGAAATAGTTCTGGGCTCCAATTTGCAGTTAAACCTTTTTCGAACACGCCCTTTTACTTGGAGATTCGAACAATGTCACCAACTTTAGCTTCAGGCTTGCAGGGATCCTTCTTTTTCCTATTGGGGTAAACAGTATGAAGCAGGATATTGCCCTTTAATCTTTAGGCTTCATGTGCATTGTGGAGTGAACTGTACTGTTGTATTCACGAACAAGTTTAGGCAAAATATCAATCAATTTGTATGTACCATTAGCAGTGAAGTACTGCCACATTTTACCTCGTAGAGTTCTATTAAACCTCTCAACAACAAATGCTTTGAGATTGCTACATGGGGAATAATGGTTTATGTTATACTTTTTCATTAGACGCATGGATTTGGCATTATTAAACTCTTTACCCAAGTCTGTTTGTAGGTTGGCTGGAACACGACCTTCATACAAAATGTCTCTCATAGCCTTCGTTAAATCATTGGCATTCTTCAACTTGACTGGTATAGCCCAGGCGTATTTGCTATACACATCGATGACTGTCAACATATATTTAAATACCTTCTTCATGCTAGCATATGGACTCATCTCAACGAGGTCAGCCTGGAATAAATCATTTATTCCCAGTGTTACGACTCTCCGACGATGGTAGTTGTGTCTAGCTGCTGCATGCAGTTCCCGAGCTATTCCCAGACGACTCATAGTATATAACAAGCTTACCTAAGTTCCTCAATTATGGAAATTATCTCGTTGGTGTGTGAGTAATTCCCAGCTCTTTGCGAAGCAGCCAAAAGACTCAGTCGATCAAAAAGTTCGTTTGGATCGTCCCAGAAAACATAGTCGTATTTCTTACCATCTTCCAACTTCTTGATCCCATCACCCTTCTTCACTGCTAGTTCACTGAAGAGATCTGCAAGAATGTTAATTTTTTCATGATATTTGTCCTTATAAATACCACTTCCTGGATCGTTGTTATGATAGTGTGCATTTGTAAGCATGAGCAAGTTTTTGCAGTCCTGCATATCTGCTTCGGTGTAATCTTTAGGATCCTTGGAAACACTAGTTCCTATGGACCTGAGGTTCCATGTGTTGCATAATCTTCGACTTGAATTTCATCACCAGGCAAGAACTTTATTTCCTTGGCCCCCAGAAACCATTTGTCATTATTTCTATACACGCCATAGGTTGTATCATTGTAATGTGGTATGTACGAGCTTAGGTACCTCCGAATCAGAGCATTGGGTTCGAGTCCTCTCCTTTGTGGTTTTCTTTTCTTGTGAGACATGTTTAAATCCATACTTCTTCATGGATGTTAACTGAATCGTCCTCACGTTTCCGCTTCTTCACCCTTCCATCATCGACTTCACTCTTCATGTTTTCATCTCCGACTTCTGTCTTTACAACTACTGGAGCTTCTTCGGGTTTTCTTAGTATATCGAGATGCCTGATGATCGGCTTAAAATTTTCTTCATTTATTTTTTCCTTCAAAAATTTAACACTTTTAGCAAGCAAATACTTCGAGCGAATAGACTATCACGCGATGTAATTCACTCACGATGTCCGACATTGTACTGAAGAAAACCGCACCAGCTGCTGACTTTTATGTATGCATTTATGAAATACTCCTTTCAACATATTTAATCAATTCATCCAGTATATTCATTAGTTTTTCTATCACCATCTTGGTGGCCAACTGAGCAATTGATTTACTAATTTTATGTATAATTGCACTCTCTTGTTTTAAATTAACAAAAGTTCGCTCTGTCACAACATCGAGTGCATCATTGAACTCTCGTCGAACCCCATTAAAATGTTCGACCAAGGTCTTCAAGTTGTTAACAATCTCAATTTTCACATTTTCCATCTTCACTCCCAACTGAGAAATGTAGTTTCGAATCAATTTGTTTTGTCCCTCCAGTAACATCCGAAGTGCTTTATGTACCTCACTTAACGATTCTTGAATGTAATATTTCGTAGCGGCATCCTGTAGGTGTTCCGGTTCTCCAACATTTCTATTTACTCTTTCACCAGCATCGCAAGACCCATCATCACTTATTACAATGCAGCCATTGTCTTCTTTGCCAGAGTGTTGCTTCAGGCTGCTCGGACCGAACTTTGATATGTTCTAACTTATTCTCGACGATCAACAATAAACTGGTCAAAGCCTCTTCTATACCGACCATTATATAGATCACAGTCTTTGACCAACACTAGAAATCCAAACTTATCTTTCCAGCATATAGAACACTTGTCTTTGAATTCAGAAAATGTCATGTCTGTGTTAACATATTCGTCATACACACGTCGTCAATTTAGGTCATCCCTACGAAACAACACCAACAAATTCGCATTGTCACATAACAATTGTTTGGGTATGCATGAATACATGTGACAAAAATAGAAGCAGTCTACGCCCACTTGACGTCCCATGCTAAAGTACTCTTGAATACAATTTTGTTTCTCGCAAGCAATGTCGTCAAATACAAATACAGAATTCGGCTAAGCCTTGCTCGGTTGTATAACTTGGTCATTGTCACTGCATAGAAAGTGATCGATTTCTTCTATAGCCTGTAAAATACGAGCCAGTTGTTGGTACTTTGGTTGCTGGAGTGATTTCGAGTATATGTAAACATTTTCAAATCGAAGACCATTCTGTTCTTCGAGTAAACTAAGAAGTACACATGTCTTGCCTGCTCCACTCGGCCCCACAATAGTACATCTAATTGTGTTAGGCAATAGGACATCATGACGAGATTCATGAGCGGTCTCCTCATCATCTTCTCTAACATGTACAGGAAGAGTAACTTTCTGTTTGATTATATCCATGATACTGAATCGAAAATATATAAAGGAAGAGTATTTATACTTTAATGTTTGGTTTTATGTAATGCCTCGTAGAAGTAACATCTATGTTGGTCAAGGCATCATAAACACTCTTATCAATAGTCTACTTGTTGAGCTACATTTTCCCAGATACAAGTTTTGTGGGCTGGGAACAAAGTTGAAGAAGAGATTAGCATGTGGTGACAGTGGTATCAACACACTGGATGAAGCCGGCAAGTGGCACGATGCAGCCTATTCACAATACAAAAATTTAGAATGTAGGCACGAGGCTGATAAATTACTAGCATACACGGCAGGCGAAATATGCAAAACACCAGATACAGGACTCGGAGAAAAAAATAGCAGCCTGGGGTGTCTCCAACATAATGAAAGCCGAGGTTAAGACAGGTATGGATTTTCAGCCAAACAAAAGGAAGATGCAAAACCTTAAAAAGTTGCAGGTGAAGAGTAAAAAATAAGCAAGGATAAAAAGAAACGAACATCTGGTAAGATTCCTACATTTAGTGTGAAATGAGGAAATTTGAGGAAGATCAATAAATGAGGCAACTGGTGGGTTCCTACCTTTCCTCCTACCTGCCCTTGGGGCTTTTGGTGGTCTAATTGGTGCTACAAGTGGCATAGTACAGGCAGTCAACACTGCATTAAGTGAGCTTAAACAATTATCCGAGGCTCAGCATCACAATGCTAACACGGAAGCCATTGCAATGGCGGCAAAAAACTGGCAAAGTCTTTATTTACATCCATATCCTTTAGGTGGTGGAAAAATAAAGCAACGTCGTGGGAAAAGACCTTAAGGTCCCTACCTAGAAGACCACCACTTATGAACATTGACATAAAAGTTTATGCACACAAATTAAAAATACCAAACTTCAGGGGTGTGTATGTGCGTAATAAACTTCCATCTACACCCAAACAAAATTAATGTGCTATTATTAACCTGGATACAACTAAAGGCACTGGAACACACTGGATAGCTTACAGAATGTGCGGAAGAAGAGCTGATTACTATGACAGTTTTGGAAACTGAGACCTCCATGTGAACTTTATAATTACCTCAGAAACACTATACTGACTTACAACTATGAAAGAGAGCAAACTCCAAACAGCTGGAACTGTGGTCATTTGTGTCTTCGGTTTCTTATTCGCCCAAACAAAATAAAAGCATTAATCACAGCATTAAATGCATTTGTCATGTCTATAACACTTACCTTGACATGTCGTAGCTCGGAGATTCGTGCCATACATTTTCTTAATTGGAATTGGATGGAGAATGGTTTATTGGCCTAATTGATTTTTAAGCATACAATGCTATACCAAACATTGTTGAAAAAACTGTGCATTATATCTAACGAGAAGTGATGAGAGCATAGTAGAGGTATTGCTGCCTATTGGTTCTTGTGAAATTAACGATATTGCAAGGTACATGGGAGAAGTACTGCTCTCTGGATTTGAATTTGAACTACGAGGTAATCCAAACACCCTGAAGAGCATGATAAGGTTCAGTGAAGTTGTAGAATTTCCAAACCGAATACAATTGGACCGATGCTTGGTTTTGAACGAACCAGTTAATGTTATACGGATAAATTGTAATTAGGGAGTGCTACTTACCTCAATGGTGAACCTAACAATACCCTACATGAGTTTTCACCTATGGTTCCACCAGGATTTAAACTGGTTGAAGTACCTCAAAGAATCATTTACACTCCGGTCGTCGCGAAGAATGCACATGAAGTTGTTGTATCGATTGTGGATCAGAACGGAGAATTGGTGAACTTTCGAAACGAAGAAATCACTTTACGACTTCACTTAAAACGATGGGAATAAAATTTATGCCATACAAAAGCAATAAAAAGAAGTGTAACAGGAGAAAAGCATTCAGTACACAGCAAATCATCACGCAGCTAACAGCTGATAGTGAAAAATTTCTTTGTAGTCTTGGACTGCATATCGTTCAGCATGGACGATTTTATAAACATAGACGAAACTGATGAAATTTATGTTTACAAATGCAACAACGCAGAGGTTGTATTTTAGAACTTAATATTAGTAACTATTATAATTTGACTTATTATTGTCTGGCCGCCGGATGGGAGCAGTTCTCGACGAATTTAACAACCCATAAAAGGAAAATATATAGGGACTTGGTATTATTTTGACACACTTCCTCCGCATTATCTGCATTGTATGTAAGATAAGAACGTGGTAGGTCTTCAATGACAATAGAGGCAGAAACAAGCGAGCTGTTGTACTTGAGTATGCGCAGTTCACCAGCAGTATTTCCTCAGCTGTTTAGAAGATAAAGGATATTGTTGCTTTCTTGTATATGCAAGCAACAAGTACGAACGACATCTAGGTACTGATTTACACAAATCCACAATATTAACAAGCAATCAAGTAAGTTAACACAAACTAAAAGTTTATGACTTTTAATACTGTGGTCTTAGTTTTAGGGAAGAAAGGGATTGCTATAATCAATATGTACTGCAGCACGACTGAGAAACAATTATGACTGTGTTGACATGAAAACATAATGATAGCTGTGTACATGCAGTTGTCAGATGAAATGACAACATATGTAGACACGTAGAGATGCTGGGCGAGACAAGTGAATGTAGTAAGTACACTTGCGAGTGTATGAGAAGTATGTATGCTGCACACTCACCAATCATCAGGATCACAATCACGGAAACCCTTAGCAAAAGGGTTGCTCGCGATCTTCAACTGTGTTATCTGGAACAGTCCATCACAACACCATCACAACACCATCATACACACCATCATACACACTGTCAGACACATCTGCTTTGTCTGAATTTAAAAGTATGCATTTCCTACATTGCATAACAGATTACATATATAAAACACAAGATGGCAGCGACGACTGTGTTTGGATGGTGTAGTGTGTACAGATGTATTGTACTTTATTTTGTAATTATTTATGTTGCCAACCTAATTATATGTAGCCTATTATGCCTGTTATATTTTTTTGCAGATGTAACTTATATATGTTGTCCTGTATATTTAACTAGCGGTTCCCGCAACATCGTTTACAATTTAATGTGAAACAATAAGTTTTTGAAAGTGCTAAATGGGGCAAATTTGTGTTAAGGGCAATTAATGTGTGTTTTAGAAATATTTTGGAAAGGAAAATTGTTACACTTTTTTTTGGCACCCCGTACGGCCATTATGCTCCGTTTTAACCCCCTTCCCACCAGAGATTGTTTTTTTTTTAAACTACAAACTTAGCGGACGCACAACTCACCAAGGTATTTTAGCTTTTTCCCGTAAGTTTTTGGGTGTCCCGTTCTGCCCCTCTACACAGTTCCTCCCGACTCCCCCCCCCCTCCCAAAAAAAATGGTAGAAACCTTTGCTGGCGCACGCACAGCTTTCATAAGTTTATTGGTTCTCTAATTTTTTTGGTATTCTTTTCTGTCTCTCTACTTATTAATGCTTCCCTCTGCAATTTTTTTGCAGAAAATTCACCGCGAAATTTGACGACTGGTATAGAACCGCATAGCAGACGAACAAATAAACAATAAATTATGTGACATAACCTAGCAGTCCGCCGGCGGTATTGCCCGTGTTTATTACTCGAAATCTATACCTTTATGTGAAAGAAAACCCTGACTGACTGACTCACTGTCATATCAAACTGCAGCCCAAACTGCTGCACATAGAATCGTGAAATTTTTTGTGTTGGTTCCCCTCAGGTCGTAGGCGAGCACTAAGAAGCGATGTTTCAAAATTGAACCTCTAAGAGGGTGAAAAAGGGTGGAAATGTATTTCTGAAGGAACGTCGATAGAACACGAAGCCGATGACTGAGCTTAATGATTTTTACTTCAATGGGACGCACATAATATTCATATTATAAAAATTTAGGATTTTTCGAAATTAAACACTTATGCGGGTGAAATACCTTAAATGTGTTTCTAATTAACTATCGATATTTATCGAATACTTCGGGGTACAGAGTTGGTTTTCACTTCAAAATGTTGCTTACGTAAAAACACATAAATCCATTTCAAGATTTTTTGAATTTCGACCCCCTAGCAGTGAAAAGGGCACAAAATATGATTTTGATTAATCACCTACATCACTGAAACACTATTGACTTTCGTCGTGATTTTTGCTTCAATTGGTTACGTATACAAATGACTATGACAGAACTTCAAGACGGCTTTAAATTTGATAATCAAGGGGGTGAAAATAGGTTAAAAGTGTTTTTGGTTATTCCCTTCTATCTATAGACTCATTCGATGTATCGAAGTAGTAGTAGGAAAATGATGTAGCTGTGGCAGGGGCTGGGGGCTGAGGAGTCGAGGAGCCACCGATGACAAATTAAGATTGCCGTCGTTATGTCATGTGATGTCTCTGTCCGCCATGTTTGATGATGTCATGTCCACCATGTTTTATGACGTCATGTCCGCCATGTTTTTGCATTTGGATTTTTTAATTTGGTTAATGGTTTTTTAATTTTGGTTATTTGATTGTCACTTGTATTTCCCACTCTTCGGCTGCTACGCAGCCGTCATGTTTGTTTACATTGTCTGCTTGTGATGTCAAAATTTTTTCGACCATCACATGTTTTTCTTACTAGTAAACTGTAACATCATGTTTCCGTCGTTGGTGTCGCACTTTGTTTTCTCCGTCGTCCGCTAGGCGGCACTGGTTGTCACCATATTTGTTTACGCAGTTGTTTGCTAGAGTGTGTTAGTGTCGCTGTTTCTATTAAGGGCGAAGTTGCGTGTGTTCGAACATGGAATAATGGTCCTTATGATTTAAATTGCTTTATTAAGTTAACAACTTTTATTTCGCCGGATGTAGGATTCGATCTTGAAACCTTTGTGTTAGTAAGCATGACATGCGCTCTAGTCGACTGAGCTACGGATGCATTGGTAATAGAGATATTTTTAATGTGGAACGCAGGTTTTCACGCCCATTGTCTGCATTTTCTTGGCTTGTGGGTGTGAGCTGCGTCTGAAGATTGTCTTGCGACGTTTCGGCAGTCGTTGCAGCTGCCATCATCAGGTAGTCGCAGTCGGAGACCAGAAGATAATCTTCAGACGCGGCTCACACCCACAAGCCAAAAAAAAATGCAGTTTAAATGTGGTATGCATAAAAATAACTTTTTGTTGTAGATAAAATATCAGTTTTAATTTAGTATGCTAATAGGATTTTACATAATTTTATTTCTTACATCATAGACTCCTTAATAAAATTTTGTTTAAAACAGTTTTCCTTTAGCAATTATTCCCTTAGCATAGTTACATAAAACGATATTATATAAATTAATTCTTATATCATAGATGTGGTAACTGTTGTATAAATATTTTCCTAAACATGGTTTTGTCTTAAATCATAGTTATTTAGTTTAAAATTATTAAATTTATTAAGTTTAAAACTGATTAACTAATTTTCCCACATGCACGCATGTAATGATTTATTGTGTTCTATTTCAGTTTTTAAGCACAGACACGACCTCTGTCAGTTTCTAAGCATACGTACCGATTATTTCTAAACTATTTGACATATGTCTACGAGATTCAAAACACAGACTCTTATTTAGACCGAGAATAAGTTGATTTGACTAAATATGCGCTGTCAGTTTTTAAGCATAGTTCGAGATTATTTCCAAACTATAAGTCATATTTCTTTGAAATTTAATACGCAGATACACAATAAGTCCCAGAATAAGTTCCAATGACTAAATGCAAGCTCAGTCAGTTTGTAATGATAGTTCTAGATTATTCCTGAACTATTTGACATATCTCTATGAAATTTAAAATGCACACACTTACTTAGACCCCAGAATAAGTCGTCAGATACACACTACATCAGATGGTAAGCATAGTTCTCGAACGATGACGTCACGTGACTTCGCTATGTCTTAATCGTTACTCCGTCGTAGTTGTGAAGGTATTTATTTTTTTACAATTATTGCTAGGTAACCAGCATAGAACTTTTCTTCTGTCATTGTCGAATAGACAGCGCCATAGTCGGTTATCCTTTGTTTTTCACGCATTGTAAACTAGGCCGCGCTAGTGTCGTCAGCCATCTATGTTTCCCCACTTGCGCGGTAAATGACACGCTCCTAACTGTCGATTGTTAAGGAGTACGCCCCTGTGCCTAGTATACGTTGACTCGTCCTTCTAGTCGTATTTTAATTTTGAATGTTCTAAGTAATAATAATACATGCTTCATCACCAGGTAGTTTCAATCTATCGATAGGTATCGAGCTTTCGATTCATTAGATATACAGCTAAATAAAACATATTTTATGACTATTCCTGCCCTGAATACGGTAATGTGAAGGGATACAAACTACTATTATACTTTTAAATAAAAGTTTTCATAGCCGTTGAAATTGTACTTTGAAATTCGTAATTTTTACTATGCAATTTACGATACCGGCGAATGTGTGTACATACGTTCATTTTGGAAAATGTGTTAATATATTTAACTATCTAATTGTTAATATGAATTTGAAATGCTTAATTTATACGACAGAAAAGCTTATAGATTAGGATCGTACTAGTTGATATAATATTAAATGTGTTCACAAAGTTAATTATATAATTGCCAGTACGACTATTAAATATGTAATTTATATGCTCGTACTAAATTAGATGTGCGGATAAGCCCTAACGCTATTTTAACTAAGTGTAGTTTGTCTAAATTAACTTTATTAAAAATCATTTATTCTTTTGACATAGGACAAAAACATTACATATTGATTTCTCTTAAGAAATGCACTTTGTCATTTTGTGATAGAGATCATACAAATTTACTGTCAATGAAACTAACGATATTTACTTTTTTATATGATACGAAATAAGTTCAGATACTACCTATGACGTATTACACCAAGTATTGGTAGAGATTATTTTGTCACGAGATGTTTAAATTTACATATACATACATTCGAAATCATCTGAAAACATCATTGTACGATGAATAGTAACACTGTGTATCAGTACATCAGTTACTTAATAATACAGCTACAAACAAATCGTCCTACATAACAAAATACTTGAATACTTAGCGAATCGGCTTAAAGCAGTAGGAACAAAAACAGTCCCGTCGATTTATTTAACACGGCCATTAAAAATTATATTCATATCCATAGACAACGGGCGATAAGCAGCCTGTGCACTCCGTTCCTTCTTATGGTAGAAATAATGATCGCAAATATCAATACGTAGAAATTATTAGTTCTCCTTTGCAGCCAGTAAGACAGTCGTATTTTAATGGGTGTTAAAATATATTCGATACATTTTTTTCCCAGTTTGTGTAATATGGTTATCCAGAACAAAAATAATACTAAATACACACTACATAATCATCCGCAAAGAAAGTCTTCGTTTCATTTTAGTTGAATAGCAACTGACGTACACGTGTGTGTATTGAAGCATAGCAATTGTTATTGTTAGTCTTCGTAGCGTAATTTTGCACTACGTCCAGTACGCCTGATAGTTGAAAAAATCGTAAACGAATTGAGCCAATATAAAATTTTACGTATCTATGAATTTATGAGCAGAAAATCATTGGTTAAATTATCATGCATGAAGTAAAAAGTCATATATATGTGTATATATATATATATATATATATATATATATATATATATATATATATATATATATATAAACACACACACACGAACATACTGTTTGATAAATTCTTCTATGCTCGCCGGACGCGCATTAATTCAACAAATAGTTCCGGCATCTTGTAAACAAACAGTGTGATTAAAGATGGCTTCTCGGAAAGTTGTGTGACTTGTCTCGGTCCTCCGGTGTGTTGTAATGTTTTTGGTAGAACAGAACATGTTGGTCCTTTCTCAAGCCGAACAACCTCGTACGTCATGTTATGTAGTGATAAAGTACGTGCGGAACTCTCGGCTAAGTGTTTGTCTCAAATATTTTCACAACGTTCATGCGTTGTGTAAACAAACTGTTTTGACGAACGTTTTGAATGGCTTCGGCGCGGGCGGGAGAAATGGATTGTCAAGTCTCGTCATCTACGTGGGAGATTAATTGTTTGTGTGGATGGATGGTGTTTTAGTTGTTTGTTTCGATTTTGAGTATTCTTTTGTCTTGATTTACGGCTCCGATAGGCATAGGTCTACATTGTCACTGGTTACTCCATGTTATTCGCATTATGTTCTCTTGGGATTTTTCGGTCTCTAAATAATCGTGTTTGTTACTACATATCGGCTAAACCTTATTTGAGCTGTGCATCTCGGCGATATTTTGTCTGTGGTTTATTTATAGCGGAAAATGAGTTTCAAGGCTTTTTGTTGCAACATAAGTTTCATGAATCTAAACTAAAACACATTCAGGACAGAATTAAATTGTTGACAGATGTGGGCCTAGAACCACTTACTGTTGGTAAGTTAATTGAACTTAGATTATTCCTTGAGCAGCTGAATCATGTTGATAGTGCAGTAAATGCTTTAGCTGCACAATTTCTACAGAATGAGTCCCTACCAGATGATTTTGATGAATCCTTGTTTTTTTAAAAGCAAAACAACTGTTTGTTAGTAGTTTCCGATATTAGGTCTGCACTCAGTTCTGTCCTCACAGAACATGATCAAGGTCAACGCACTGCTTATGTTTCTACTACGAAGGTTCATTTGCCCAAATGGAATCTCCCCACATTCACAGGTCAATGGGAAGACTGTCGTATATTCTCCCAGTTGTATCAAGCAACAATACATGATAACCGTGCCTTATCTGACGTAGAAAAATTTATTTCAGTACCTTGTTAGCAGTTTGAAAGGTGATGCTACCCATTTAGTCCAGAACCTACCAATTACCAGTTTAAATTATAATATTACGTGGGGATTGTTGTTGTCACAACATCAGAATAAAAGAGAGCTGACCACTATTTATATAAATAGGATCCTTGAGTTGGGTGCTGCAAGTTCCTTCAATCATAAGTCAATACATAGTTTTGTCCATACCTTCAATGAGAATTTGAGGCACTGGAAGCATTTGGTTACAAAATCACTGAAATAACTCTGTCCTGTCAACTATTTTGTGGAAAAAATTGGATCAAGGATTGTATCTAGGGTTTGAAAAATCTTGTGTCCAAGCCCAGGATGTCCTCCCAGAAGTTTCTAAGCTGGTGGAATTTTTGCAGCCTGAAGCGTCAACTATTGATAGTGCCCAAGATGTGGGAACAAAGTTTGTTACCACAAAAACTGAAAGATGTCTTCAAACACCTCTTAATTTACAAATTAAAGTATACAGTACCAAAGGGCTGTTTTTATGTCAAACTCTGAATCAAATTTCAGGAAACTTTGTATTTTGTGTCAACCAACAACTCATTCTATATAATCATGTCCAGACTTTGTTAAAGCCACTCCATCAGACAGTGATGCTACTGTGAGAGACAAGAGACTCTGTTTCAATTGTTTGGGCACTTCCCACAGGTTGGCATCTTGCTCTTCCCCCAGTACCTGAATGAAGTGTAAATGCCGACATCATACCCTGCTGCACCCAAATCACGACCCAAATAACACACCTGGTGATTCCCAAATACCTTATACTAGTCAAGATGATCAGTTTGTTGGTATGTCTGCGCATAAGTACAAAACCTCGTTATTGTTGGCTACCACTTTGGTTAAGGTGTACGGTACTGATGGCAAACCACACATAATGCAGTGCCTACTTGATAGTGCTGCACAAGCATCATTTACATCTCACAAAGCAGCTCATCTTCTATTCCTTCCTGGCAACAAGATTTCTGAGAATGTTATTGGCCTTTCAAACAACAGTGCGCGCCTCAAGGGCTCTTTAACTTGCAAAATTCAATCAGTCGTGGACCCGTCATATAGCCTTCAACATTATTTTTTGGCTGCTTCCAAAATCACAAACCCTTTGCCCCAGTCACCCTTGTATCCATGTGTTAAGACAAGGTTAGGCTCTATTCCCTTGGTTGATCCGTTCTTTGACAAACCAGCACAGATTGACATATTGTTGGGTGCTGTTATATACGCTAAAATTAGTCTGAGTGGACGTTTGGAACTTGACAATAATTTGCCAGTTGTGTTGGAGTCAAAATTATAATTGTTTATACTTGGGAGTATCCAGAGGCTTCTCCCAATCCTCCGGATTCAAGTTCAGAGTTGGTATCAATATTTGTTGGTATGAATGATCCTCTCGATACTGCATTGAAAGATTTTGGGAAATCGAGGAACCACCATCTGTTAGTACTAAACAACCAGAAGACTACGCATTGCTGTTACAATTCAGGTAGATATACAGTATGTCTGCCCTTCAAGGAACAAGATCCACATATTTGAGGTTCACGGATTGTGTGTGGAACGTCGTTTCCGTGCCCTTGAACGGAAGGTAGCACTTCAACCAGATCTTAAAGAACTTTACACTGAATTCATGACTGACTACATGGACTCAGGTCACATGAAACCATATAACAATGCCCCACAAATTGAACATGAAACAGGTTCATCAGTCACTGAGTGTTTTATACCCCATTATGTTGTTCTGAAGTCATCAAGTTCCACAACCAAACTCAGAGTTCTTTTTTTTTTTTTAGTTCGAAAACTAAAAATGAAGTATCATTTAATGATTGTCATCTTTCTGGTCCCAAACTTCAGACAAACATTACCGATGTTATTCTGCTATATCAACTTTATGGAATTGTATTCTCGTGTGACATCAAGCAGATGTAGGCAAATTTCGATCCACGTAAATGATCGTCTGTTCCAACTCACTCTATGGCGGCAAGATCCTATGCTACCCATATATGTGTATCAGTTACTTACGGTCACCTATGGTCTGTCTCCCTCGCCTTTTTTAGCTATTCGCACACTCCAGAAGCTGGCCGTTGACGAGGGACATCGCTATCCGCTTGCGGAAAATGTCCTTTTGCATCGTATCTTTGTGGATCATATTGTAACTGGAGCATCAACACTCGAAGAAGCTACTCTGCTACGGGACCAGTTAGTGGACCTACTGTGCTGTGGAGGATTCGAACTTC
The DNA here is from genome assembly GCA_003012365.1 of Medauroidea extradentata. Taxonomy (NCBI): domain Eukaryota; kingdom Metazoa; phylum Arthropoda; class Insecta; order Phasmatodea; family Phasmatidae; genus Medauroidea; species Medauroidea extradentata. The sequence continues at coordinate 17,812 of PNEQ01112080.1, forward strand.
GGAGGTGGTGTAGTATTCATTCACATGTGTTGGACTCTGTACCTGTCACTCATCGTGAACAACCTAAAGCTGTATAGCTTACAGGTGGGTCTGTGGTAAACATTCTTTGGTTGCAGTGGATCCCTTGAGACTAATACCTTTTCCTATAACTTTGCTATCAATCAGGGTAAAGCTACCAAATGCTTTGCACTATCTCAAATTGCTGGTATTTATGACCCGATAGGCTGGTTCTCCCCCATGGTTGTGTGGGCTAAGATATTAATTCCGCTTGTTTGGACTGAAGGGTTAAGTTGGGATGATCCCTTACCCCCACATCTTGCAAAGAGATTGCAGCAATTTGTGGATGGTCTACCTGATGTGCAATCTCTTCAACTTGTATGCTTTGTTTGCCCAGATGTGACACATGTCGAGCTGCACGGTTTCGCTGATGCTTCGGAACAAGCCTATGCAGCAGTTATCTATTTGCGAGCTGTGGACACCAAAGTAAATGTGACTGTAAGCCTTATCATCGCTAAGTCACGAGTTGCTCCCTTGAAGCAAATTTCTCTGCCCAGGTTAGAACTCTGTGGTGCTCATTTACTGGCAAAATTGCTTCACGATTGTCACACTTTCTTAACACAATATGTAACAGTTTCTTCTTCTCATGCACGGTCTGACTTAAATGTGGACCTAGCTTGGATAAGAACACCCTCCTATAAACTATAAACCTTTGTAGCGAATCGTGTTGCCCAGATTCATGAATGTGTCCCCCATCAATCCTGGAGGCATGTGCCCTCTACACACAATCCAGCAGACTGTGCTTTAAGAGGCATATTCCCTCAGTTACTTAGTTCTCATAGCCTTTGGTGGCATGGACCTCATTGGCTACCATTGCCTCCCACTAAATGGCCATTATCAAGTGATTGTCCCTTAATCCACGATGTCCCAAAGCTCAAAGTATCTCAATTGACTTTAGTGGTAACTCATGATAACCCAGTAACTCTGCCGTTGTTTCAGCGAGTGTCTTCCTGGATTAGGCGTATCCGCATTGTGGTATAATGAAGCGCTTCATTCTGCATGCAAGAAGACAGACACATTTTAGCTGAGAAATTTCATCTCAGGAAATGGAACAAGCAAAAATCATAATTTGCAAATGTATCCAGCATGAACGCTTCACAGAAGATTTGCATCGGATCCAGAAGCAGGAATCCTGTTCTACAAGACTACAACAATTGGCACTGTTCTTGGATGAACATGTGGTGATCAAGGTAGGTGGACGACTCACTCATGCTGACATAGGCTACTCTTCCAAGTATCCGATTTTGCTTCCTAAGCATCACCCAGCTGTATCTGCCCTAGTCGACTATTTTCATTTGATATATCTCCATGCTGCACCACAACTTTTGCAATCCTTATTATCTGAAACATTTTGGATCATTTCAGCCCAATCCCTCATCAGGTGCAGAGTTTTTAAATGTGTGCTTTTTTTTCGTTACCGACCTACAAACAATTTCCCCTTGATGGGTCATTAACCCTCAGCAAGAGTAATGCTATTCAGACCCTTCCTCAACATGGGAACGGATTATGCAAGATCCATTTCAATTCGCTCAAATAATTTACGCCGGTCTCCCTTGCTGAAGGTATACTTGTGTATATTTATTTGCTTTGCCACGAAAGCTGTACATAAAAGTTACCACTGACTTACCTACTGATAGTTTTTCGGCTTCTCTGACAAGGTTTGTGTCTAAGAGAAGATTGTGCTCTCACTTGTATTCTGATTGTGGCACAAATTTTGTTGGTGCTTCTTGGGAGCTAAACAAAGTTTCCTGAGTTGGAAAATTTCGGCTTGACTCATTCAGTAAGATTCCATTTTATACCTCCAGCCAGTCCTCACCAAGGAGGATTGTGGGAGGCGGCGGTTAAGTCAGCTAAGTATCTTATCTGTAGGGTTGTTGGTGAACAAATTCTAGTTTTGGAAGAATTGATTACCCTGTGTACCAGAATTGAAGCGATTCTGAACTCTAGACCTCTTACACCAACTTCAGCTGACCCGTCCGACTTAACTGCCCTAACACCTGGCCACTTCCTCATTGGTGGCCCCATCGTGGCAGTGCCGGAGCCTGTAGAAATTGAAGAACGTATCTGTCTCACCAGGCGTTGGAAGATGGTGTGCACCATGGTTATCCAGTTTTTGAACCGGTGGCATCGTGAGTACCTGCAGCAGCTACAACCTCGCAGCAAGTGGCGCACTAAACAACCCGGACTGACTCCAGGAGATCTTGTACTTGTAGGCGAGGACCGTGCTCCTCCCCAGTGTTGGTGCTTGGCAAGAATAACTAAGGTGCACCCTGGGTCGGATGGAGTTGTGAGAGTTGCAGATGTGCAGACTCCTAAGGGATTATTGACACGTTCGGTGCACAAACTTTATCGTCTTCCTATCTATCAATAAGTCAACATTGTAGCTTGTGTTGTAATTTTGTGTTAGTGATTTTGTTGAACTCTGGCCGAAGGTGATAATCATTACGTATAGCTGGCTAGACGCTTTCTTCAGTGATTCGTTTTCAAAATTTCACTTTTTTATGTACTTTTCAGACCGCATATTCGGTCTCGGTGGGTGGTATGTTCGATAAATTATTTTATACTCGCCGGACGCGCATTAATTCAACAAATAGTTCCGGCATTTTATAAACAAAACAGTGTGATTATAGATGGCTACTCGGAAAGTTGCGTGACTTGTCTCGGTCCTCCGGTGTGTTGTAATTGTTTTGGTTGAACAGAACACACATACAATTATAAAAATGCATTCATATATTTATTTATAAGTAACAGACTACATGTTAAAAAGCCATTTCATGAATTGTTTAGAAGAGACGATTGTACTGTGTTGTTTAAACAGCCAGTGAGAATGGCGTTCCCATCCACCTTATACCACTGTAAAAATCTTGCAGTCAAATAAAGCAGTATGAACGAGATAGCGTACTGACAAGTTTTGAACTAAGTGTCGTATCAGCAATCCGTATTTTTACTTTTTCAGAGATCCAATTTCGCAAACTCTTACCATCACAGGTTGAACAGTAGTGTAAGTATCCTACTGAGGTGGTAATCACGAGGATTATCCATGTAATCGACGAATCATTAAAAAAATATTTTGCATCCCTTTACAGTCTTAAGAGTTCGGATTTTGAAAAATTATGAAAGCTGTTTACGGGCATTTACGTATTTATCGTCATAAAACCAAAAACAATCATACACCTTGACAGTTTCGATAGGACTCGTGGATTTATTCAATGTGTTTTCATACCCTTAGGGTTCGAATTTCGAAAAAAAAATAAATAAATAAAAAAACTCTGTAGACAAGTTTAAATGGGAACCGTGACAATAGCCTGTTTATTTTAAAATATGTTAACGATTAATTTAAAACACCATTCATCTTGTTTCATAAATTTTCACCCCCTTATGTGTCGAATTTCGGAAAATTAATAACCCACATTTAAGTATTTAAGTAAGCATTAATCTTAAGCAATAGTCGCGTCAATTTCTAAAAATTATCAGTGAGGACGATATATATCGAGTACAATTAGGAAATGTATTTTACCTTTTCTTACATCTTTGGAGTATAATTTTGATATCTCAACTGGTTTAATAGTTATGGACGAATAATCGAACACACATTGAATGTATTTCCCACCTTAATTAAAGACTTTCGAAGCGTCTTAATACCATGTGTTTTAAATTTGTATACGTATATAATTGAAATAAATATCACTATGATAGCCCATTGGGTTCGAGGTTTACAGATGATTAATAAAAAAAAAAAAACACATTTCCCTTCATTTTACTCTTTGGGAGTCGAATTTCGAAAAATCGAAAAACTACTTTTTGGGTATTCACAACATCATGCTGATGTTACCAACCTCTGTATCCGTAAAGGTTATATATATAATCGATAGCAAATTTTAGGTCATTTCGCCCACATAAAGGTTGAATTTTGAAAAACCTTCAAATTGGCAAATATGCATTTTTATGTGTGTCCCATTTAAGTTAAAATCACGATGATAGGCCGTCGGTTCAAGCTCTACCGACGTTTCTTCGAAAATAAATTTCAACCCTTTTCACCCCCTTAGAGATCGAATTTCGAAAAATACTTTCTTAGTGTTCGCCTACGACCTGAGGGGAACCCCCACAGAACATTTCACGCTTCCAGGTCCAGCGGTTTGGACTGCAGTTCGATCGGTCAGTCGGACAGTCGGTCAGTCGGTCAGTCAGTCAGTTCGATCGGCCAGTCGGTCAGTCGGACAGTCAGTCAGTCGGTCGGTCAGTCTCTCAGTATTCTCTTTATACATCGAGATGTAAACGTAATTATTTCCATTAATTTTATCTGGTTAATTTGCGAAAAAAAAATGTTTTTCTTGGTATCAGTTTGTTACCTCTGATAAATATAATTACTAACCAGGATAGTTGGTCTCGTATCTATAAACGGCTTTCGAATGACAACCAACTGCTATCCCCATAGAGAAAGCATTGGTGAGCAGTTGGTTGTCATTCGAAAGAGGTCTAGAGCACGGTCGTAGAAGAACAGGTCTGGACACTCGCCTATCTAACAATGTATGTTGCTTGGCCCTCTTGTTGTTTGGCTGTAGTTCACCAAGTTACCCAGAATGTCGTACTTTTTGGCGCTGTTTTCCGGGCGGTCGGACTCAAACTCCGTCCACTTTTTTCATTGTTAAATTTATAAAGTAAATAAAGATTGCTGGAGCCTTTTCTTAAATTTATGAGCGAAGAAAGTATTTCGTAAATAGATAAAAAATACGTTTTGATAAATTGTTTACCTTAGCGGAAAGGAAGTGGGCGGAGTTTAGTCCGGCCGCCGTAACATCAGCGCCAATAAAACACAATATTCTCGGTAACTTGGTGAACTACAGCCAAACAACAAGCGGGTCAAATATCCAGGCGAGTGTCCAGACCTGTTCTTCTACGGCCGTGGTCTAGAGTTTCGGCCCTATGTAACAGCCAGTCAATTAGTTCGTGGTAACGTATTATTGTATGGTGGCTAGGAACTCCACAGAGGTTTTTGCTTAACTTGGAATAGCCTATTTTCTTATAGAAAACAGCTGGCTTCGCTAGGTCATGGGACGCGATATGCGTATTCCATGAAGGATATCTGGTACGAGTCTCGCTGTTGGTGTTGAAGTTTACCAGAGCTGAAGTTGTGCGGTATGCTGAGACCTCGGGAAGAGTCTGCCATTAATTACTACGCGAGCACGTGAGATGAGCTGTAATCCTTACAGCGCGAGTGAAGTTGTGTACCAACACCATGCGTGTTCTACATTCCTGGCGCCTGACATACATCCACCAGTAGAGTCTACGATACAACGTCCAAGATAAGTGATATCTGCAGCTTCGTTGACACTATTACATATCTTAATACATTATCAGAAAGTTCTAACCATTTCAATTTGAACGAGTTTTTCAACTGCCTTCTGCCAAGTAATCCAGATTTGTGTCCATATTTGCGTGTAAATGATAACTCACGCTCTACCGCTAAATATATTAAATAATTTTTATTAATTTGTTTTCTCTCTCTCTCTCTCTCTCTCTCTGCTTTGAAATTTGGGCGTACATTTTAAATGCCTTATTGTACGTATGGCAACGGAATTTTCTCGAATACTTATTACGAATTTGATTGGCTTTTGCTGAACATTTTTCATTAATATATACACACACACACACATATATATATATATATATATATATATATATATATATTTAAGTCTTCCTGAATAACTGCCCTGATAGTTTCAGAAGGTTGCCGCACATCTTCCAATTATTTTCTTCCAAAGACGTGCAGTTAAAACTCTATTTAATTCAGCTCTAACTAAGTTTATTTTGTTCCTTTTGCCAGAACTATGGTTGTAGTGGGTAGTGAAGTGGTTAGTGTGGATGTTTCTATTTGTGCCACTTTACACTCTGCACTTACTGGCCTGGAATCTAACAAAGCCTTACACAGTTTCTAAATCTTACCAAAATATATACATTACAGCAGCTAGACATTAATCATAGCAGGTCTTAGTAGAGGAAGAAGAAGGGGTTTGAAACTTACCTTTGAGTATATGGTACAGGATGAAACAAAGAAAGGTTTTTAAAGTGACAAATGGTGCAAAATGTTGTTGAGAAACATTAAAAACAGTTTTAGAAATACTAAAAGTGGAAATTGTTTCTAAAAATGTATGGATACCCGTTCTGGCGCGATGTACTTTAGTGGAAGCCATGCGGACGCACGCACGTCATCTCACAGACGTTTCATCGCAGTCGAGCAAGTTGTACAGGAACACGCAGAAGATGAACATCATTAACTTTTATCTTACACGTCAAGTTTAGGATGGCAATCCCTTGTACAGTCACGGAATGTAGCAAGTCCAGCACTTATTTCATCGAAATTTTCTTAAAATAAACAAGAAGTTACCAGCATAATTGATAAGCCTACATACCTCAAAGTGAGTGGAATGTAATCCTGAAAGTTAAAATCGTTTACGCACATCGAGGAATATTAAACAATATTTAGACAAATGATAAACAAAATGTGCAAAAAATAAGTCAGCTTATAGAGAAGCGTACCCAGTTCGATAAAATTGGGGAAAAACCTTTGAGATGTATTTTCGTCATGAGGATAGAAATGGCTGACGATTTCAAAATATTATCAAAGGGTGACCGAAATACACAAAATTTCAGTTAGCTAAGCAGAATAAGCAGCTACAATCACTCAACTGTGGAATATTTCCTCACTTGTGCAACATTATGCTGAAATACACAAATGCACGCCGTCGTGTTCATTTGTACACATAATTAATTAAATACAACAAAAGTCAAGTCTATATGCTAAGTAGTACGTGTGTACTAAGTTTAATAAAATTCGAAAAAAATATATTTTCCTAGATATGTGAAGTTATAATAAATATATATAAAACACAACCACCAGTTCGAAAATATTAACACAAAGTGAACTAAAACGCAGTGTTAAGTCAAGTCAAATTTCCAAAGTGTAATTGTGAACCGAGGTTATTATAAATTGCAAGAAAATTTTCTCAGATATATTAAACTATAAAAAATGGTAGCATTTATTTAATATAAACACAGGAAGAATAAAATATAATAAAGTTAAATCAACTTACTAATTTGTATACGTATACTAAATTTGATAAAGTTCAGAAAAAATATTTCCCAAGATATGTGATGCATGGCTTAAAACATAAAAATGACTGCTAATTCGAAAGTATGAATACAGGCTGAACAAAGTACACAAAGTAAAGTCAGGTTTTTATGCAATATATTGAAAACAAGTTTAAGGAAAATCTGAAAAATGTTTCATACGATGTGAAAAACTATGCTAAAATATAACAATGGCAGCCTTTATAAAATTATGAACATAGGAGAACAAAATTCACAAAAGTAAAGTCAGCGTTGCATACTGTATATGTGTACAAAGTTTGATGAAATTCTGGAAATATTTCTTAAGTTATTTAACACAACGACGTTTAAAAATATAAAAATGGCCACCATTTTGAAAATATGAAAACTTTATGAACGAGATACAGAAAAGTAAAGTCAGCTTTGTATGCAGTATACGTGTACCAAGTTTAATAAAATTCTGAAAATTTTTTCCTAAGACATGTAATAATATGCCAAAATTAAAAATGGCCACTATTCCGAAAATACGAAAAGGGCGTAAACGAAATATGTAAAAGTCAAGTCAGGTAACTGAGTAATATATGCATACAAAGTTTGATGAAATTTGGTTTTTAGGGAAGACACACATACTCACGAACACACACCCATACATACACAAACACAGCCAAAAAGGCGAGCACATAAGCCTACATTTCTTTCGGAAAAATGTAAAATAAAAGTATGCTTACTTCAATGTTAGTAGTATGTTTTGGTATGTTTTGGCACAATGGGACCTGGGATAGGATTGTAGGATTCGATGATGATGTCACCGCCGCCATCTTGGATGACGTCACCAGCCGCCATCTTGGATGACGTCACCGACTGCCATCTTTGATGACGTCACTTTCAAAATTTTCCAAAATTCTAGAAATTTCAAAAAATTTAAAAATTTAAAAATCATTAAATTTAATGCCCGCCATCTTGTTTCCGACATCCATCTTGTTCGCAATACCTAACGTCAATTGTTTTATGTAGGCAACCTTCTTGAAGGGGTTTCTTCCGAGTCTTCCGAAATTTTTTCTAATTCGCATTCCTACTAACCCCAACCCATACTTCATTACGTAAAAATATCTTTCTAGTAAAAATAAGTTAAGTAATTTACATTGCCATGCCTGAACGAGGTCCCCCCTCCATTCCCCAGCTAATAACTTAAACCCGACCCCTATATTAGTTATTCCCGAACAAGATTCAATAAATCCAATCAAATAAACTATACGGGTTTTCTCAGAGTCTTCCGAAATTTTTTCGATTTATCATTCCTATCAACTCCCACTCATACTTAATAATGAAACTACATATTTCTAGTAAAATAGTTTAAGCAATTAACTATACCGCAACTGAACGAGTTTCCCTAACCCTTTCCCATGCCTATAATTTAAATCCGACCCCTTTCCTAGCTATTCACGAATAAGTTTCATTAAATCGAATCAAATAAACTATAGGGGTTTTCTCAGAATATTCCGAAATTTTTTCGATTTATCATTCCTATCAACCCCTACCTGTACTTCATTATGTAAAAACATCTTTCTAGTAAAATAATTTAAGCAATTAACTATACCGCAACTGAACGAGGTTCCCTAACCCTTTCCCATGCTAATAACTTAAATCCGACCCCTTTCCTAGCTATTCCCGAACAAGTTTCATTAAATCCAATCAAATAAAATATAGGGGTGTTCTCCGAGTCTTCCCAAATTATTTCGATTATACATTCCAATCACACCCCACTCATATTTCATAATGAAAAATACACTTTTTAGAGAATATTAAACTATGCAAATAAATACACCACACCTGGACGGGCTCACTACCCTTCCCCGTGCTAATATCTTAAACCCAACTCCTATCCCAACTATCTTTGAACGAGTTATAGTAAATTCAATCAAACTAACTATAGTGGTCTCCTCCGAGCCTTCCGAAAACAATTCGATTTCGCATTCCTTCCTAACCCCACTCATACCTCACACAGAAAGTATTTTTTCTATTTAATTTAAAAAAACCAACACTATATGCCTAGACAAGGCTTCCTTAGCACCCTCCCCAGTATCTTACACTAT
>PNEQ01112081.1:0-27070 GCA_003012365.1 Medauroidea extradentata
TTTATTCATTCAGGGTTCGAACCCACTATTTTCCCTGAGATATTAGAGTGTGTTTCATACCGACTGGTGTTCAGTCGTGAGCTACGTGGAGCTGTGTGTGTGTGCCAATCACATTCGGTAGCTCACCGCGAGGTGGGGCCGAGTGGGGCATCACATATATTTTGCGACACAAGAGTGATGGGCAGCAGGTACCATCACAGTACAAGCCTATGTAAGTAAAAATACGTGGAAATGTTTACAAGCATTGAAATGATATAAACTGGCAGAAAATAGAAATTAATCAAATCTTTTTTGAGTGCTCAATTTATTCTGAACCACCTATAAATGGCATGGACATACTGCAATCCAAAGGTTAAGAGTGCAAGATTTTGGTCAGCGCTTAACACCGGAGTTCTTTAGTCTTGGTGAGGGGTGATGTGATGTGAGAATTGAGCAAAGCCAGAATGAAGGGGTGGGAGAAACAGGAGATCTCTGAGAAAATTCACCCACCAAGGCATAGTGCAGCATGATTCCCACATGCAGAGTATCGTTGAGCAACATAGAATCAGCCGGTAATAATATAAACTTTGATACACACCTACCTGAACCAGATGTAACTTCCGGGAACCGCATCAATAAAAACTTACAAAAAAATTTATTTTTGTACTTTTACACATATTGCAGAATTTTTCAATTACAGTGTATGTATGACATTTACATAGCATGCAGTGTTCTTCCCAGCAAAAATTTATAGTTGGATGATTCACGAGACTAGCTGGATGCATCATGGAGTAAGCTTGATGGTGTTAATGGGAATGTCTGTTTCTTAGCCGGGTGGCAGAGAAAACTAGCCGGGTGGGGCACCCGGCAAAATGGACCTGGGGAGAACACTGGTATGTAACAACTATACAAAGCCACCGACTAATCACATGAGGTATGTATTTCTGATCTTGTTTTGCACCAAAAAATAACACTGCTGTATAGTTATATATATAAGTTTCCACTCTGAATCACTAACTAATAATAATTCAGGGTGGCCACCAAATACAAATTTTTTAATTCATGCATTTTTCCAGGTTTTCTATGTCCAAAATTTTATATTTCAAGGAATTGTCTAAACAACGTAAGTGTAGACCTACACAGACATATTTAAATAATATTGTTGGCACTAATGACATACTGTAGTTGCATGCTGCCCAAAATACCACTACTTAACCACCCTTCCACAACAACATTTAAGTTACATATAAAACCACAATACTTATTAATTAATAATTTGCCTGGATTGCTAAGTCTTACATTTCACTACAAACCAAAGAAGTGAAAACCTACATACTTGTTACAACATTCAATGGTTTGTGTACGCCAATACAGCACACACATAATTTAATGGGGGATACAAATTTAGGCCTATCAAAAAAAATTTTCCCTAGGACAATATATAAATTATTTAACAACTAAAAATCAGATATTTTGCAGGGGGAAAAAAATGATTAATTAGGTTTCGTTGATACTTAACGATTCAAAACAGTGAGAGAAATTTTTTTACATTGTATATTACAAAATATTGTCGGTATTAATATTTTTAACATACAAAACTGCGGAATAGAGAATAACTTTGAATAACCTAAATACCTTGGACGTATTCAGTTGTTTTTTGGATCCATTGAAGTAAACACACAATTTTACCCTTGTTTTCGCTATTTCTTACTGTGATAATATTCATGCAGGATTACATCATTTGTTGCTTGTATTTTATGTGATGCCCGAAGAAAATCTAATGTCTAAGTCATTTCCCCCAAGACAATGATTCTGGCAAATCATACATCACATCATTACAAACAAAAAATTCTTTGCTTTCAATTAATTTTTCCATATTAAAATATACAATATTAATTTTCACTGAGTGTTATGACGAATAATAATAAATGGAAAGTACGCAATACCACGATAAATAAAAATGTTGCGTCAGTTAACCTAAACAACAGCCAATTTATCATCTATTTGATTCTCTCAAAACTAGCTTTCGAACCGAAAAATACTATTGATTCACGTGCTTAGATCTCAAATCAAAGACACACTGCAGAACACGTCAAAAATAGTGCAATTCTTTCGTAATTTTAATACAGTATATTTTAATTAATTTCTGTTCTTAAAAAGTTGGTTCGTGCACAAGCAACACTTTACTATTAACAGTTCACCACAAGACCAAAGTAAAGCCACATTCTGTTCCAATTTTTTCCCCGGTAACCAGAAGGAATTCATGCAGAATTCAAGGATTTTTCCCGGTGATCATAGTTCATGCATAATTATCTCTTGTCCAGAAAATCCCACCAAGTGGCCACCCTGTAATTGCTTACTTTACACAAAAAAACAAAAGAGCAAATTAAAATATGTAAATACAAATCAATTTTTCATATTGGTTGACCAAAACTTCATACCTGTTGTAGACTGTTTTCATCGTATTTGCAAAAGTAACTTCAGATACCTGAAATCAGTGCTGTTGATAATTATGCTATGGTGTAACATGCAAGAAATATGAGTAGCAAGAGAAAAGAAAAAAAAATACAAAAAACTCACCAGCAGGTGGCAGTTTGGTCCGAGCGAATACTATGTCTGGCAGCTTCCAATTATGTGTGTCATCACTCCATACTGCAAGGTGTTTTATTTTCTCAATATCACTGCAACCAATTACACCTTAAAATTAAAAATTGTCCACAAATAATTTCAAGATATTTGCTGAAATCTTTTTTGTGTACAGTTTGACTGTTATTCAGAAGGGGGTTTGTACATTTAACTAAAAATCAAAGCCATTAATCATATGGTTTTTTTTTTTTTTTTTTTTTTTTTTTTTTTTTTTTTTTTTTTTTTTTTTTTTTTTTTTTTTTTTTTTTTAATTTACAATAGGTCATGTCGAAGTTTCCAGTTGCATCATTGTATATTTAACACGTAATAACTTACACTGTTATGTACATTATGTGATAAAATATTAAATGTACTTCCATACTTGCAGAACAGTTACCAAAAGTAATGTGGAGCATTACAGTGTTCCAGTTAGAACATTATACCTGCCATATACCGGTACCTATGAAAACTGATATTAATTACTGGTACCGACTGTTTTGCAGACGAGACATGAATGAAGAAATTTAAAAATGGAGCAGAACAGATATAATAGAATTAATTAAGCACAACAGGCAGAATAGCACAGATGGATGGTATGGACCAATAAGTTGCAGAACACGACAAGCTGAATGAACCTGCAAAAAAAAAAAAATCTCCAACTAAAACAAAAGTCTGCAATTAACTGGCATTGCCAGAATTACAACTCTAAATTTATAATTATGTCCTAAAATAAACTGAAATGAATTAAATAAACTAAATTAATTAAGAAAATAAAGAAGGAAAAATAAAATGTACTGAAGTGAAGAATAAATAATCAGTAAATTGTGTGAAGAGATTTTGGTCAGTGCTTAACATTTAGGTCTTTAGCACTGGTGGGGGGGTGACATGACATTAGCATGAAGCAGCATCGAAATGAAAGATCGGGTGAAACGGGAGATGCCTTAGAAAACTTGCCGACCAGCAGCATCGTCCGGCACGATTCCCACATGCAAAAATCTTGGGACAGACCCCGCCGGGAATCGAGCCCGTATCACCCAGGTAGGAGGTAAGTGATCAGACCACTCAGCCACCGTGGAACCAATAAATAATCAGAATAACAAAACTACCAAAACGAGCTGAAATGAACATAATGGATATGTACAGTAAATAACTGTATTAAATTACATGAACTAAGAGACTGTTTTGTTACACAAAATAAATAAATTAATAAACAATTTTAATTTTCATAAAATAATTTTCACTGGATTTGGCCAACGCATAGCATATACAATAATTTAGTACTAATTTACATACCTATAGTTGCATTCTTTCTTAAGCGTTGCTGCAATCTTCTCAGATATTTGATGGTAAAGTTTAAGTTGTTGTTCTTGTTTGCGAATTGTTTCCAAGTAATCTGTTCGTTCATTCTCAAACTCACTCTGTAGATCCAATATCTCTCTCTCCAATGCCTTAACCTATGAATACAAATGATTCAGGGACACATTAAACACTGCCTATATGGAAAAAAGTATATCTGGGCCAGATCTGGCCAATTTCATATATAATTATTTTCCATCTGGATGGGTGCTACCAATCTACTCTGTGATGAATTTTGCAAGATATTCTACTTTTTTCCTTCCTGTACTTAGATGTTTCCAAGTTTATAGACACCAGCCACTAATATGTAGTTGACGTCACAGGTAGTGTGTAGAGGGTACTCATAACTTGCTAGAGGTTACTGGTTATCCCACCAACTGCACCAACACTACATATTGTTAGAGCCAGTCAATTAAAAAACTGGGAAGGAAGGAACAAAGACACACATTTTTTACTTCCTTTTCCAGGCATAAACAATGGTTAAACCATTACCTCTAAGTTCAAGGATGAGCACTCCTCTACAGTCTTTTCATTGTTGAAACTTGCCTCTATTCGACTTTCAGCAGTGACCCCATCATTTATTTTATGGCATGAGAATGAAGATAAAAGAGACGCTGCGTGTTTGTGTGTGTGTGTTTTTTTTTTTTTCAAACAATGTAGACAAATTTTCTTCTTAAAAGTGAGAATTAAAATACCCATTTTGACTATTTTTGCTTTCACTAAATGAACATTACGAACACATTCTGCAGATAGTAACACTCAATGTGACACCAAATGCTATTCATACATAGACAACATAAGTAGACAAAATGCAAAACAGTTGTATAGTTGTTATATGTCACACATACAATCTGTGTAGTACTATCTGGTGGCCAGTGAAAACGGCACCCTTAATACTGAGATTACAACAGACCAAATACAAGATGTACAATGTTTTAGGCTTCTGGATCTGAGCCAGGTCGTAGGTGCCAACCACTTAGACCATGAGGGCAACAGCTATGAAAGTCTATAATCTGTACAATATATTTCAGTTAGAAATTATAGATTTGGTCGAAATTATTTGAACTATGGTACTACAGAGGGAGACAATAATATAAAGAAAACTTTTTCAGAAACAACATGTAACAAAAAAAAAATCAGAAATTTGTTATCAGTCATGTACCTTTGTTCGACATTTGCGCAAAGCATCAGTCTTGATCCTTAGTTCCTGCTGAATGTCATCGTACACCTGGAACAAGAATACATAAATACTGAATGTGTCATATGGTTTAATAAACAAGCAAAGTGTATTAGTTAGCCACGCACATGCTCATTCATTCCACTGAATATATGTTTGGAGACTTCAAAACAGGGAATTAATACATTCACAACATTGTCTCAAAATCTGTACTTGTAAATTCTAAAATCTGTTCAATGGAAGATTATTATGTGTAAAATAGATAACGTATGTGAAGAGTTAACCAACTAAACATACAGAAGGTTGAGGTACTCACAGACTTGTGCTTTCTGATAGTTGCACATACACGAAAACGATTAACATGTTGTTGCGCGGTTCTGCAACGATTCGCTGGCTAAGCCAGCTTCAACAGGTTGCGAATTTAGACACACTACGTAATGGCAGCGATGAAAGTGTGGTTGGTTGTCCTAGTGCCCAGGTAGCAAACTAGGGTGTGGTAGGAAAATTCAAATTGAAGACTATTCTGGTGCTATGATTGTGATTATCCAGGGTGTCCAGCAAATGTAGTATTTTAATTTCCAGCACATTTCCGTACATTTCCCCATTTCCTGAGAAATTCCGTGATACCATGTAAGTAATTTTTATGTTATTTTTAGAGGTGGCGAAGGTGTGTAAAACATATTACTTTAATCCAGTATTTAATTGAAATGCTTTCCTTTACACAAATTTGTAAATTGATTGACTTGTTGAAAGCCCTCTTTTGTTGCATTTAATAGTTCAGTCCATGTGAACAACACCAAAATGTATATGAATAGAATTGTGGAAAGAAATTTACAAAATATGAGGGACCAGCACAATATCATAATATGTATACTATTTATTATTGTTAATACATTCTTAAATCAGACACGTTTCTTGACAAAAATGTACATACAATAAAATTTATAATATTATCCTCCAGAATTTTTCACTTAGTCCTAACACTTTAAAACTATAAACTAAATTTATTTTCACATTTTACGAAACATACTGTAAGTAAATAATATCCAGTAAAAGAAGCATGTGCTAAGGGATAAATATTTCAATTTTATTTATAACCTAAATACCTTGAAAGTATTCGTTCATGTTACGCATCTTTATTCCCTATTTGTAGGCGCAACAATTTTATCCTTGTTATTTTCACTGTTTTTGGTGCTGATAAAATGAATGCTGTACTTTCCCATTTATCCCTGATTTTTCATACGATACATAACAAAAACTTTTACAGTTTCCGGAGACATCAATTCAGTCAAATTACACATCACAGCTTCGTCGGAATCACAACGATATTTGTACTAAATCCTTTCTGCCGCATAAATATGTTCAATCTTTATTTAATTACAATGTTAAAAATATAAATAATTACCAGGTACCATGTAAAACCAAAATAAATAAACGCATTCCCTAAACGTAAACATACGCCCGCCATTTTCTGCTCTACTTCGATATACTCGAATCTCGCTTTTGCTGACAACGATTCACTTGCAATCGATTCTAGAATCAAAGTCGTTATTTACTACGGAACGCGTTAAAAATGTCCCATTTATTTAGTAATTTTGTACAGAATGATGAAAGATTTTAAACAAAAATTGAAAAATTCGCAACTTTGCACATTGCAATAAAAACACTTGTCTCTAGAAATACCTAACTAAAATTGCAGCTGCAAAAGTACCGTCCAATTTCTTGATGACATAACGAAATGGTTGGTGGCAAAGAAATTCCCGCAGAAAAGAAAAATTTCAAGTACATTTCCCGCACATTCCCGACCCCAAAAAATTCACGTACAATTTCAGTACTTCCCGCAATTTCCCGATCACTGGACATCCTGTTATCTAATCTTGAGACCTGGGGGTTTTCAAGATTTGGTAATGTATTGACGAGCCAGTTCCTAGTGCCGAAGTTCCAAGCTTTTGTTTGAGGGTGGTAGGGCTCTATTACTTTGATGTTGTAGCAGGATTCCAAGTTTTGTCCTTGTGATGCAGCATGCAGTTTTACTGACTCTTACTTTTCTTGTGTCCGCTCTGTGACCATTCAGTCTTTGTTGGATAGATAAGTGTATGTTGTTACATTAATAAATATGTCAATAGCTTCTTTAAATCACATCTTATTTGCCAGCAGAGCAATTATCAGCAAGCTGTGGCTTCCAATGAAACCTTAGTCTAGCTCTACAGTCTTTGATTATTAAGATACATTATCCAGAGTTTAATATCCTTCTCTTTTTTTTATGGTTTCCAAAACATACTTTTAAAAAAGTTAATGTTCACGTAGCCAAGCAAGGAGTCTAAGTCACGAATGGAACACTTTAATAAACTGAATACGTCACACATGACATTGTTTCATAAGTCTATAGGCCCTACTAAATGAAATTAAATAGATACTGTATTACATGTACAGTATTAAAGAGAAAACTACAGTACTTATTCATACCTGCAAGACTACACCCTCTTCATCATCTACCTTGGACAGCACTTTAGCGAGGGCCTGCAACCTTCTCTCAGATGCTCTCTTCTTACGCAGTCTCTTCTCTTTCAGCTCACGGTCCCCTGCTCTTTCCCCTCCGACCATGCTCTCCTGTAACTTCTTCAGTCTGCCTTAACACAACAACATTACTTGCAGTCACCAGATATTGTCCTACCCTCTGTAGGGTACCACAATTTTTGCTGTATACATGTCCTCTTTTATGGGAAATACAGTATGCCGAGATGAGCTGTGATCTTCATAAATATGTATTTCACCTTACAATGTCAAGCAATAAGAATCATGTCCCAAAATAAAATATCATTCTTTGTGGTGTTTTTACTTTACAACAAACAACAAAATTCAAATATTCATAACGTTACAATTATTTACAAAAAAAAATTCTGTGGCTTTGTTGTGGTATATTATTTTCCTGTAGTTCTTATGTTTCATTGCACTCTCCTTTCTTAAATTTTATATTTCAACAATTTTACGGTGTCCATGGTGCAGTATGGATATTAACTTATTTATTGGAAATAATTATGCAAATGCAATTAAATAAATGTTTCAGTTAAACATGTGCAACTTTTGTACAATAATTAACTGGTGATAGATATTAAACATATGAACATTGTTAACGTACTGGTACTATGTTTTGTTCTTGCCCTGATTAAAATAAAAGAGGATGTGCTATGCATTTTGTTTCAGGAAACAAATAGAGAAGATAAAAGTTTACTGTAATTATTATTACTGAATATAATAAGTAACTGGTGGGGAGCAACACCAATATACCCACATCTTAATATTGGCTTTTCTTGTACAACTGTAGGTTCTTTTAAGCCTCAACTTGACTCAACCCGCCCTCTCCCGTAGCGTGTTGGTAGGGAAGAGGGGTGTCATATCAGCACCTGCCTTGGTGAGTGAAGCCGAGGGGAACCAGGCGCTAATTCGCACGGAGAGGTGGGGGAGGATCTTACTTGTTTAGGCAGGTATCTAGGTCACTCACCTGATTAATACAACTCCCTTAATAGTCTCTACTTCCGTTCGGGGGAATCTTTGGCAGGAATCTTTAGAGGGTTTATGATAGGCGGTGGCCTCCTTGCCATGCACCGTAGGAGTCGACTAAATGAATCAGGGTTGCAGCGCGGTTTCCTCTGTGGGGGTGTCCATTCGTTACTTACTGCAGTCGTATTACCAACACGTGCACGAAATTCCTGTTCACAGAAAGCGGCAAACGAAAGCTGGGGTCCCAGCACCTTAGTGGGGGATGGAATCAGTTTATACCTTTGTGTCGGCACACACACTTGTCGAAGGCGTTCCTGGGCTGCCTTATACTTTAATTCTTGAACATCAGGAGGGATAGGTTTACCTTGCTGCTTCACAGAATTATTCATTGAATAAAATAGCGGAATTTCAATAATTTGGCTATATTTACGTATTTCACAAACTGTACAGCACTCATTCACAATTCCATAACACGTCTCCAATACTTGAATTTAAACACAGGTCTCTTACACTTGAACTTAAGATTGCATAACTACACTAGGATGCTTCACAATAACTGATTTTACTCGGGATCTCGGCCTTGTGGACCGGCGGAATCTTCCATAGATATATGAGCGTGACTTCCGCTAAGTGCCTCGTGGCTGAAAAATGTGGTAAGAATGTAGGGTGTATTCTCTCTCATACGCACGGCGTGGATGCTGGGTGACAGAGTCCCTTCCCTCCAGGCTCTCAAACATGTTAGGTAGGTAGTGGTATGGTATAGGAGGGCGGAGTCTCCATTTGCAATAAGTCACTCCAGGGTGGTGAGGAGGGTCTATTTTCAAGAAGTCGTCTCGGATGTTGTGGCAGGACTCCATTTTCAAGAAGACGACTACCGGAGGGTGAGGGTCTCCATTTTTAAGAAGTCACCTCGGGAGGTAAGGGAGTGGCTGAGAGACGGGAGCTCAGAGAAACTGCTAACGAACTCTGAAGAAACTGGGAAACTCGCAACACACGGTAAATTTAACATTACATTTACAGTCAGGTCCCACTTGAAAATTATGATGCCGTAAAAAGAAAGAACAAGAAACAAATATACAAGAATCAAATATACATGATTACATTCGGCTTATTTTACATTTCATTATGTATATTATTTAAGTTTAAGTACGCATGAAGAGACGTGTCCATCATCACAGTTTGTTTGTTTGTTTGTTTACATACAGTGAAAGACAAAATTAACACATTACAAAAATATTGTAGTTCCCGTTCGGGATTTAAGCATGTGAGCAAGGTAACATAATTAAGCTGCTATTTATGCGTATAGTATGTCTCACAAAAGAATTCCATTTTTTGACAGTTTTGAAGGCAATCGTGTGTACCCATTTCTACAGGAAATCACTTTTAATTTTGATAAATTGCACAGTTTGAGACCCAGCTACGTGTGTTTGTGCAAAAGTTACTTGTGGTAGAGGAAAACACTGCTTATTTCATGGAAACAACTCACAAAATAAATGCAAACACAACTGTCAAAAAGTGGAATTCTTATATGAGACAGACTATAATAGGTAAAGGAAAAAATTACATATACAACTTAGTGGTTGTGCACACCTGAGGGCGTTGTACCTACTTAGGCCTAACCTTAAAAGGAACAAGCTCGTAGGGGAGGGGGGGGGAAGCGAGCGCAAAAACGTGAACGGTTGCAGCGGGGCATCAAACTTATGAATATATTTTGCATGTTACTAAATTAATTTGATAACCGTGCAACTAGCAGCCTCAGATGACTTCCATGGTGCCTCACCCCACTTCACCGACTCTAGTAGACCAAAAGTTTTCTTGCAATGGGGATAGGTTCATACAGTTCTTACGATAACTGATCTTGCCCTGTTAAAGTAACATAATTTGATGTAATAAAACTGTGGGTAATTTTTCCACATTCACCTGAGAGCAGGAGAGTGGTTGTCTCTTTCTCTCTCTCTCTCTCTCTAGCCACATATCTTTATTTTCCTATACTGCACTTTTGAAAGAAAACAAGCTTGAGACTTAAACTTCACACTTAACTGGCCTGCTCGTGCTTCCTAACCATGCACCAAGCTCTGGACCTGCATGCTGTTTTGGTTTAATGTTTGCCAGACTGCCACAAAAAAGTTGTGGCATAAAATCAGTAAAATCTGAAGGAATATATAAGATTTAACAGTATGTTAGTACTGTGCAATAGTACTTGCAATTTTAAATTATATGTGGTACTGCTCCTTGGTTAGAGTGGATAATAATGTGTACTCTCAAACAAAATTAAAAACGGGAGAAAATCAGCTAGATGATTAATTAAAATCAAATTCAAACAGAAATTAACTAGTAAATACATCATAATACTTGCTGTTTAAGCCCACATATAAATATACATGGATGACACATTTTGTATGCAGTTGTGCAAAATATGAAAAACACATAAAAACAATTTGTTGTCCATTTATTTTATATTAACAGGCCTACTTACCAGAATATACAATTTTGTAAGTAACTGTGCATTTATATCTGAATAGACGGCTTGGCTTGGAACATTCACACATTGAATCATGGGTAGAATCAGCTGTCAACATAATTATTTGTAATTTTATATCACTCTCCATGCTATTAATTGTATTTAATTATTTATAATTTTAAAATTTCAACTTTCATAGCCAAGGTCACTAACATCCCTTTGTTCTCACATTTAAGGGTTTTAATACTTGGTAATTCTTTAATGCATGTCAGGATGCAGGATGCTGGTTTGTGTTGGTAAGGATAACATGTGAGATGTTAAATTTATTCTCACCTTAACAGAACTTCTTGTTGAGCAGCACTGACCTTCATGTTTTCACTGCAATTAGAAAATATTCACTTAGAATATATACATTGTACTTGCAACACTTCTGTACTGATCAACGATAAACGTCATAGCTTATAGGTGAAGATTACAAATAATATAAATGTTCAACCTTACATTTATAATGTAACTTAAAACTTACAGGTGCTATTAAGAATAAATAAGTACATACAGACGGCACAAAATAGTCTACAACTGAAGTGCCTGGCGTTTAAAAAATGTTTTTTGGACAAAGAGGTGTTACCTGCCTGTTTGAAATATGTATATGTAGTATTTTCATTTTGATTCAAACAAGATGTCTCTATCTACTGACATAAATTAATAACTAAATACTGTAGTCTTTTTTATTTTCTATGCAAAGAGCTACTGAAAACAGACTTTGTGTTCACAAAAAATCACTCGGGCCTGAATTTTTTTTTTTTATTTTTGGAACAAGAGGTAGTAGTACATACAATTCTGATGTGTATGTACATATATTTGCAAGATGTCGTTCTGTTTAACATAAATTATTCTAAAATTTCATCAGACTTCTTATTTTCTGAGAATGATGGTTACAAACCAACCACAATGAAAAAATTTACTGTTAACATGGTTTTTGGGTTTTTAAGGGGGAAAAAGTAGGTCACCTCCGATTTCCCAGAATTGTGGGGCCTCGTAAATTCTGGACCCAACTGTATGTTTCTGTAACAGTTATATCCCATGCATCATTGAAAATTAATCAGAACATAATTTTTTTACACTTTTAATCATGAGCAGTTGCAACTGACTTCAGCTGTAAAACAAGTAGCGAAATTTGCAGATGAGATAATTGGTATGTTAGCAGCGAGTATTTTAAGTGCACAACGTAAATTAGGAATTTGGAAAACTTACTGAAATCAACGAAAATAAAGTCAAATATAAAAGTTTTTGTTACCTTATTACACTACTTCAAACTATAAGATTTGAGTGTGCTATTGGAGTCTTGAGTTACACAATATACTGTAGTTGCTGATATTACTATTCCTGATGTAATGATGTATTAACAAATAATATTATCATAAACAGAGCAGATAATTGGATAAAAGAATAAAATGTGCAGGCAATAATTAAGCTGTTCAAAGTTTTTTTTCTATACCCATATCTTTATAATTTACAGATGCCCTGGACGAGTATAATAATGTAACAAATAATAAAATGGCTTGATGTGAAAGAATACTGTAGTTAAAGAGTCTATGGTCAGCTAAAGTTACACATGGGCTGAAACTAATTTTTCAAGCCACGGTAATACGAAGCCCAATATTTCTATTTTCTGTGTATATTAACTGCAAAATAGTTAAGGACCGGGAAAGTTAATATACGTTACCTTTTCAGAGCTTCATTGACTATAAGTTCTGACGGAGTCTTAGCATCAATAATTCTTGCTTGCATGTTTGAAGAAGCCTAAAATACAAATTTGGATACATAAGATTATGAAATATAAACTGCGAACTTATACACTACTCTAGTATTATCCATACATAACAGGTTCCTCCCTTCTTAAAATTGCACAAAATCTTTAAGCCTCCTAGGAGGGCAATGCTGTTGTTGAGAGCGCCGACAGGACTTCGAGCCATGCACATCGCTTTGGAATGGATCCGATCTTCTTGATCCTGCAGCGCCGCCTTGAAGTAGAGACGGGCCTCTAGAGTCTGCAGACGTAACAGGTTCTGCTGTGTCTCTTGTTCCGCCCCCTTTCTTTGCCCGTTCCCAAGCCACTGCAGGTGTGCTAGGAAACCCTCTGAACGGTGATGAACCTCTGGAAGTTGCAGAGTCATCTTCTGTTTCTGATCGTGCAGTCCCCGAGTAGTCCCTGAACATGGCAGATGTACCATTTGTTGCTGGCTGTGACATTCCTACTGATGGCTGACCCACTCTGCGTCGGAGTTGGTCTACATGCCTCCGATGGTGATACCCCTGTTCGTCTTTCACTCGGTGAACCAAGTGGCCTTCAAGTCCTACCACCCAGCCAGCAATCCATTTTGGCTCCTGCAAACAATTACGTAGCCAAACAGCATCACCAGGCACGAAGTGACGAGTGTGGTGGTTGGAGGTCCCCTGTGTCACCCTCTCTGGTTTGTCTTGCTGTGCACTTGGGAGTAGTTTGGTGAAGGCTGTTGTGAGGCATCTGTTCATGAGCATCTCTGCAGGTGTTTTGTGGGTCTCTGTGCTAGGTATTGTACGCAAGGAAAATAGCATACATGCCAACCGTGTACGCCAATCACCTTGCACTAGCTTCCGAAGTTTCTGCTTCACTGTCTGTACACTTCGTTCGGCCTGCCCATTGCTGGATGGGTGATATGGAGGTGAAAATATCATGTGTATATCATTCCTTTTCATAAAGTTTGCCAATTCCTCTGATCTGAAAGCTGTACTATTATCTGATACCACTACATCTGGTAGGCCATGGCAACAAAAAATGTCTCTTAATTCTTGCATCACAACCTTAGCCGACATATTTGTTACTCGTCTGACTTCTGGCCATTTGGTATGTGCATCCACCAATATCAAAAATATCATCCCTTGGAAAGGTCCAGCAAAGTCCATATGCAAGCGTAACCATGGCTGGTCTGGTGCTGGCCATGTACCCATTTTCAGTTTTGGTGGATCATTATGACAACTTTGACACGTAACACATTTACGCACTTCATCTTCAATGACTGAATCCATCATGGGCCACCAAAAGTAACTCCTGGCCATTGCTTTCATCCGCACCATTCCATCATGGCTTGCATGCAGCAACTTCAACATAGCTGGCTGTAAACTGTGTGGTATGATAACTCTGCTGCCCCACAATAAACAGTTCTTATACACTGACAATTCATCACGCCGTTTGTAATATGGTTGCAGCTCTGCTTCTTGCACGTGGTTTGGCCATCCCTTCTGGGTATGTGACATGACTTGGGATAAAACTTCATCCTGTTTTGTTTCTTTTGCTACTTCTTCGGGGTTCACCAGTGGCTCAGGTCCATCCTCTAGCATCAGAACATCACAGGGCTCAGGAACTTCCAACTCTGGACTCGGAAGGGGTAACCTGCTAAGGGCGTCAGCATGCCCAATGTTCCCACCTGGTCTGTATTCCAGATGATAATCATACATGGCCAACATCAAACTCCATCGTAACAGCCTAGGAGAAAGTGACTCTGGAACAGGTTTCTTGGGGTGCAGTATCCGTAGAAGCGGCTTGTGGTCTGTGACTATCCTAAAAGGCCTGCCAACAAGGTACTGTTTGAATTTGGAAATACCAAAGACTACTGCAAGAGCCTCCTTGTCAAGTTGCGAGTAGTTTCGTTCAGGTTTTTGTAGTGTTCTTGATCCAAATGCTATAGGTGCCTCTATCCCCTCACCTAATTCATGAGCCAGGACCGCTCCTACTCCATATTTCAACGCGTCACACGTTAACACCAAGGGTTTTGTGCTATCATAATGAACTAGCACCAGATCAGACTGTAGCAACTGTTTAGCCTTTGCAAACGCCTGTGAATGGACCCCAGTCCATTTCCACTGGACACTGGCATCGAGCAACCTGTGTAGCGGCTCCAGAACTTCCGATCTGTGTTTAAGGAATCTTTCATAGAAGTTTAGTAAACCAAGAAATGCCTGTACTTCTTTTTTGTTCTGCGGTTCTGGTGCACTATGTATGGCTTCTACTTTGTTACCCAGTGGGTGGACACCTTGTCCATCGACCCTATGTCCCAGGAATTCCACAGAGACCACAGCAAAAGAACATTTCGACTTATTTAACTTAAGTCCAATCTGCTCCAATCGCCCTAAAACTTGATGAACACGATCCCAATGTTCCAGTTCATTACGTCCTGTCACCAGAATGTCATCCAGCATAACCACAGTACCAGGTATTCCAGCAAGAAGAGTGTCCATCAAACGCTGGAATATGGCTGGGCAGCTACTGACTCCAAAAGGCAGCCTCCTTACTTTGAATAGCCCCTTCATCGTATTGACTGTCAGCCGCTCTGCTGTAACATCATCAACAGTAACCTGAAGATAGGCTTCTTCCAAGTCCAACTTTGTATAGATCTGTCCACCATCCAAGACCGCAAAAGCTTCCGTAACCATAGGCAATGGGTACACCTTTTTTTCAGAGACTACGTTCAGTGTGCTTTTGTAGTCCCCACACAAATGAACAGAACCATCCTTCTTGACTATTGGAACCAAGGGTGTGACCCAATCTGAAAAAAGATACTGGCTCGTACACTCCTCGTTTCACTAGTCTGTCGATTTCCGCTTCAATCCTGTCCCGCAGGGCAAAAGCCACCGGCCGGCACTTACTAATATGGGGGTACTCTCTGGGTTAACCGTAATTGATACTGGAGGTCCTATGTATCTCCCGAGCTCATCTGAATTAAATACAGATGGGTGCCTTAACATTAACCGCGTCACATGGTCGTCTTGGATTTTGTGTAAGCCTATCAGTTCTAAACCCAGCGGTTCTAGCCAGTCACTACCTATCAAACTAGGTCCACAGCCCTCTACTACCAGTAGCTCCAAGGGAAACAACCTTTTTGCTCTTGTTGTAACTTCTATCTCCAACATCCCCATCACAGCTAAATGTTCCCGAGACCATGTACGTAACACGATTTGGGCCTCTTTTAAGGGTGGCTTGTTGGGCCACAGCGACTGAAGCGTCTGCCAACTTATGATGGAATGACCTGCCCCAGTGTCTACTTCCATGCTGAGATGTTTGCCGTTCACGCACACTTCCATGCACAATGGTCCACACCACTTATTTCCTTGCATATTGTATAGTGAATACACAACCCTTTCATCTGCTGGCCACTCACTTACAGATGTCTCCCCATCGAAATGCTGCACTCCCCGGATATTATTGGACAAGTATTCTTTACTTACTGTCGCAGTTGATGACTGTTTTTTCTTTGTTATACACGCACGTTCAATGTGACTACGATTGTTACAAAACCGGCAAACTGTCTTTACGTGGTAGCACTTTTCCGACGAATGACTGCCATTGCACCGCCAACATGGAAGAGTAATGTTTTGTTTGGTTCTGGTAATGTCTGGTTTAGTTCTGTCGTCTATTCTCTTCACACTCTTGGCTTGCATTCGATGCACATCCTCCCGTACTGATTCGTTTGTGATATTCCGCAAACCTGCCATATTCTTTCCCGTAGCTTCTGCCGCCAATGCAATGTCTACCGCGTCCTTGAAGGTTAACTTGTCCTTGGCCAACAACACATGCTGCACGACTCTATCCCTGATTCCACACACCAGCCGATCACGTAACATTCGTTCAAGATTAGGAAAATTGCAGTGAGTGCTTAGCTTCCGCAGCTCAGCGACATACACCGCAATTGATTCCCCTTCGTGCTGGTCCCGAGTTAGAAACTTGAACGTTTCTACAATCTCACTCAGTTTGGGCTCAAAATGGTCGGTAAGCTATGAAAATACGTCCCCGAGCGACACAGCATCTGTCGCTTTAGGAGACAACAACGATGTAACAAGATTGTATAGTTCCGCCCCGCAAACGGTAAAAAACACGGCACGCTTTGTCTCGTCATCTTGAATTTTATTCGCTACAAAGTAAAACTGTAGACGTTCGCGGTACTATTTCCACGTCCCTCGGTCCGGAGCAAACTCGCCCACCGAGCCGATAAAAACCGTCATTGTCGTTGTAAACCCAATTTTTATCCTCGTCGCCAATATTACATTCTGATAACGATGTCAAAATCCTCGCGGTTGGCGCCCAGTCTCCAACTGACCTTGAAACATCCAACACAACCATACATATACAGAAGCCTCACATTAGCATAGCTACCAACCTAACAACACACAATTACACTATACTTAGACGTCCTAACTTATACACTACTCTAGTATTATCCATACATAACAGCTACAAAGGAATTATTAGGGTCTATAAAGTAAAGAATTATGAATTGTTGTATCATCAAACCAGCATTATAACACACAAGTCCTGTAACATCAGCTGCACTCCTGTTACATAGTACTTGCTAGTGATACTTATAAGTTTAAAACAGCAACAATGCAACAGTGATTACCTGCATGTTTATACAGGACAGCTGCTTTTCATACTGGTCCCTCAGTGCCTGAAGATCTGACTGAAGCTGATGCTTGCTGTTCTGTTCCCTCTCATATTCTTCCCTCAGTCTCTTCATTTCATCTTCATACTGCAGCCTCACCTCCTGCACCAAAATCTCTTCAGGCATGTCTGTCACATGCCTCCTTATTATTACAACGAGCTTGACTATGTTAATGCTTCCTACTTTGTAAGTCACTTCACAATGCTAGCCACACACTGTTATCTGCAACTACTGTATTATCTAAATGTAATCCTAACTCCTTAAAAACTTAAATGATGGAGTATACGGGGATGGTGAACAACTGCCCATTCCAGTCCACTGGTTTGCTGTTTCAGAGTTTAAGACAAACTGCCATATTAAAACAGATACAGTGCAATTATTGTTTTAAATTTCATGTAATATTTATTCTCCCTGCTTTACAACAGAGTTCAAAATTCACATTATCACCTGTATTATTAATTTTAATTTCCCAGTGCAGCATTGTAATTGAGGGGGGGGGGGGATGGGAGTGCCAAGTTTAAACTAATTATTTAGTGGCACACTGTACAAGCAAAAGAAGGTTGAATAACACTGGTGTAGGTAGTTTTATATTTTCATTTAGTTATAAACCAATTGGTAGTTAAAATGTATTTAAAATGCACAGTTCAAACACTATTTTGATTACACTATGTGGTCTTCATTACGCTTTCTATCTTGCCAAGTTACTGGTTTTGAAGTGACGTAGCAGTCAACTAACCTGTCTCACAGAATGTAACAGTGAGGAAACAGCAATAAGACAATAGATTTGCGTACGGGAGAACCTGGATACTATTTCCGGTCCAGGCTATCCTGATTTTTGTTTTACAATGGTTTTCCTAATTCACTCCACATGTATGTCAGAATGGTTCCTAACTACTGTCCATAGTGGATTCCTACCCTAATTCATGCCTTAGAACTGGTTACGTCTCTATAGGTTTTCACTGTTGACGGATCTATGAACAATTATTAGAGAATTTACACTTCTTCCTATGGAAACATTAACATCAAAAGCAGGTACTTAATAAAATCCTATTATAGTCAAGTAGACCTCAAACTTACATCCATACCACTTGAACAATAAATATGTACTGCAAAACTGTGCACCCTATGGTGATGCCAATTGCTAAACAATTAGACATGATCAAACGTTTGTAAATCATGTGCCATTTGTTTAATATAATGCCAAATGCACAGCCTACATGTAGCCTAGTTCTTGACAACTGGTAGTTGAAAATAAACTGTCTCTTCGTGAGTTCTGTTCCGAATAACGGCCAAAGAACATGCTGTGAAAGTCTGAAAGCTTAATCGACTACATGTACAAATGAAAGTGGTCACTTATCTGTGTCATCGATGAAAGTACATATATCAAGGTATAATTAGAGAACTGTTTTGTATTATCTGGCAGATAAACAATTCCTTAGTTTAGAGGAATCACATTCTTTGTAGTACTCTCCAATAACAATTTACGTACATGCTACAGCTGATTAGGGTCGAACATTACAGAAAAATAATTTTCATAGTTGTAAAACGACTTCTTATACTATTGGTTTTATACAATGAATATGATTTACATTTAGTGCTCCCAGACAATACGGGAAATTCTCTTTCTTTAAAAAAATGCATAAACTTTGTCCAATATTCTTATGGAGTAAAGGCATTTCTACTCCTACCAAACCATACACAAACGTTTTTACATGAAACCGCTGAACTTATTCTTACTGTTGTTATCTATGAAAAGAACACCCACTTGAAACTACAGATGCCACGTCTTGAAAAATCAGCATGCTTGTTAAAAATATAATTTTTGGCATCTGGAAATGGCTAAATATGGCTGTTTTAGAATACTGTAACTCTGAAAATACAACATGAATCTGTAAATTGCAACATAAGGCCCATAAATTGGTTTTACTTCATAATATGCAAAAATAAAATTTTAGGGCCACCACTTAAAAGTCTATAAGAAAACGAGTTCCAGTTTAGAGCGCTGCGAATAGAGACCATGTGCCTATCGTCGAGAGTGGTGTTCTGGCTCTTATCGCTCTGCTGTTCCCGCACGTCAAACGTGGAAATTTGAAACTGGTACACACAACTCTTAAGGCAAATAATGTACATGGAGTAAAGAGATTTTGGTCAGCTCTTGACATAGAGGACCGAGTGTTGGTGCTGGTCACATGAGATGAGGATGAAGCAGCAACTGAATGCTAGGGCTGGGGATACAGGAGTAAACTTGTGGCCAATGGCAGCACATGCTACATTTCCCTATACAAAAAGAAGGTACCCAACCAGCAATCAAACATGAATCATAGTAACAGAAGACAAGTAGTTTAATTATTATACCACTGCAAATCTAAATTAAAAGTGCATAATTGTATTTATATGTTTAAGAAAAAATATCCGTATTTTAACTCAAGGTTACACATTTTTGATCAATCTTCTAATTTTCCATTGAAGAGCAAGTGAAAACTACCGGTATTGCTCACTAGACATTTTACATCATGGACTATTTAAATTGTTTTCTGTGACAAAAGGTTGCATTTATGCTCCAGGAGTTAAATAACAATTTTGCTGAATTCATTCCTTAGTTTACATGTTCAATAATAACTTACTTTTAACTAGTCTAACATTATTTTTATATCATAGGCAATTAGATATGAACAAAATAGGCTCATGAACTCCCATTGCACAGTTCTTTTAAAAATCATAAAATAGGCTCAATAACGTTTTGTGCCTCTAATAGTGTTAATATTTTTGTAATAGCATCCAGCGGGTGGGTGTGTTTTATATAAAACTTATCAAGCATAATTTTCTTTGCTAGAAGTCTAACTATCACATTAAGTAAATATTAAATTTGGGGGAAAAAATGTTTGGTTTAAGGCAAACATGAATCACAAACATGAAAATTAAGAAAAACACACTTTTAACATAATACGTATTATAATTTTAGAGGTCAGAACTTTACGATAACAGCTGTCTCAGAATGGCATTGTAAAATACCACTAAAAGTCATAAAATAGTGTGCTTCTGTAATAAGTTTTCTGTGATGTGCAAATACATCAATTACATATGCAAAAAATTCTATAACTTAGTTATTTACAACAAAGTAGACTGTATAGAGTTTATAAATCGAACCCAGGTAGATGCACATTAACTTATGCTTTGTTTACTTGGATATGAAATGTAAAAACCAGTAATGTTAAAGACTCATAAATTGAGATTCAGAGACCTTAAAACTTTTATAAGACACAGAACTTACTAGAGGAATTCATCTGCAACATGTCCCGGAGTTTGTTGATTTCTTCTTGATACTGCCGCAGCATAGTGTCCTTGGGGTCCTCATTGATCCTTGGCTTGTTCTTTATGTTCTTGGCTCTGTTTGCATACCTCAGAGTGCTCAGAGTCTCATCATAGTTGTTATCAGCAGGGGACAGGCATGCTACCATCAGTGTCTTAGTATTGCCTCCCAAAGAGTCCTGTTGCCAACAGATAATACATCATACAACAATGACTTCCGATCCAAACTGTTAAAACTAGTTACTAGCTGTAGTGTGATACAAAACAGTTGTCTTTTCCTCTCTACAGACCACAGGGGACTCCTGTCATTTTATACAAATCTTTACCATTACATCTTTCTTTCCAATGTTAGGTTGTTTTAACCTTCCGGTAGCAAATCGTAGCCTAGATGTGCAAGGGTCTCCCCCGTAAGCAGAGAGTTTGTTTACACAGACTGCTGATGGGAAAGAAATCCACACATCAGCAGAATCATATATTTCTTTCTCTCTTCTTTTTCTCTTCTTCCCCTATACTGTTTCGCTCCATATGTACACCTGTGAGACATTTTCTAGAAGATAAAAGGTAGAGAACAATAACTAACTATTACAACTAGCCAGCGAGGCAAGCAGTGTTGCCAGATGTACAAGATGTGATTTGCTCTCATAGGCCCTGCATTCATGAGGTGTTTGTGAGGAATTCTGAAGTTCACTCACACTTTCAGAACGCCAGCTCGTGAACACGTGTTTTATGTGATATTATAATACTAATACGTGAAGAAGAGAATGAAATTGAAATGTTTAATTTATGACTTGAAGCAGGCAACTTACGTATATTATTAATTTGACCAATCAATAGTTGCCTACAGTAAAACAATGTTTTGTACCGTATATTTCATTTGATTGTTCTTTAACCAAAGCATGCCTCAAACCTGTATGGTCAGCCTTGGTGTGGTGTCTAGATTTTTGTTCTTATATTCTTATTTGGATGTCCTTGTTTTTTGACCTGATTCCATTTATGGAATTACATGTTGTGAATGTACCATGCTGACTAAACCATATTCTGCTTATGAATGTTTTTCTATTCTCTTTAAGTAGTTTTCTTCGACAGACATCTATGTCACAATGGAGTATATCCAAAAAACGACATCCAGTCAATTTACAACATCCCGCACTTGTAAGATAATAAAGAATTTGACTGACTGAGCGTGCTAATTTATTTGCCTGCAGTTAAAAAATATTTAGACTTTTTTGCATAACCAGTGATGTCAGACTATTTGTCTAAAAGTAACATTGAGTTGCATCTTCTCATATTGATGCCGACATGATGCCCGGTGGCTTGCAAAAAACCAAAACATTATGATTTTCATTATTTATTAATTTTGTTATGCTATTACAACAGGACAAAATGTTTTCTATGAGCTAAGAAGGTCTAAATAGATGGTGACTATCTATCTTAAACTGCAGTCATACCTTATGCATCAACCAGGTTTACGTTGTTGCACCGGGGTTTCAACAATTGTTTTCGTACCTAGGCTGCTGCCCCTGGTGCAGTAAAATTCTTCCTGCGCTAATTCTGGGTAGTTACTCATTGTTGCAAACTGGCAATTGTTGACACTACTTCGTGAGGTGGTGCTAGTGGTTCAACAATGGGGCAGTACCCTACGTCTACCTCAACTAATGTCAAAGGCCACGTACTGAAAATCCCAACAATGAAAGGGGTAGAGATGGGATGGTGGTGTCGCTGGTGGTACTCTTCCCACTGGTCAAAATCGGGAAAGACCCATCTCCCCCAGGCCTCCGCCAGCTCCCGCTGTTCCTTCCTCTGTTGGGCTGCTGCTTCCCGCACCTGTTGCCTTGTGGTAGGAAAAGGGGCTGTCCCAGCTACCTGTGGTGACTCGTTTGCCCTCTCGGGGCTATGACTCGGGACAGGTGAAGTGATGGAGCTCCTGCTACGAGTGACCTTCCGTGTCTCCAGTTGGAGGCGCCTTGTCCACTGAACAGTTCAGGGCAAGCTGACCCGGTGCCTATTTCGGGAGTGTTGGTGAAGCATGGAGGTTGCACATGTGGGCGGAAAAAAGGATAACAACTAACTCCACGCCTTCAACAGGGGGATGCCACAACCCCTTTGGGGATCGCTGGGGTGACATAGGTGTCGAACCACCCTGCATGGGGCCCTTGCCATAAAAGGCAAGTACGGGACCTGAGCCGACCTCCACACACCCGGCTAGACGTGCTTTCACGCCCAACGTAGCCTGACAGCATTCGACCAGGTCCTCCCCGAACCGGGTCAGGTTACCACCTCCATTTCCCTCTAACTGGGTGCTGTTCCCTTACACAGGAAGCCCAGGGACTACACCACCCAGGCAAACGGGTCACGACGCCACACTAGGCAAGCGCAGATCTTTCCACCACACTAGGCAAGTATGGAACTCTGCCCGACCACTGTGCGCCCGGCCAGATGTGCTTCCACACTCACCGTAGCCCAGCGGCACCGGCACAAAGTAACCCGGACTTCGTTCACCAGACTCGACACTCGTCTCCTCCCCTACTAGGCCCTAGTTGACTCATTCCCCCATCAAATGGAATGGTGGCGATAGATGGAAACTGGATGAGGGAAAGATACCTGGAGATTGTTGGACTCGCTGCTACTGGAATGATGTACACCAATCCAGATCATCTCGTTTATTCCGACAGTCACGAGTGCCCCCTCAATCGACCACCATAACTGACGCCTACACTCGACCCAGGACAGGTCCCTAACCCAGAAACTCACGAGAGCTCCCCGTTATTGACAGACAAGGTCCCATTCAGTTCCCAAGATGCTGCCCGTATCCACTGGGCTCCCAGCCCTCAACAATTCAACAATGTTCCCGAAACTCCTAAAGTTTACTATCAACTCCACTAACTAGCTGATCTCCAGGCAGTTCTGCTAGTTCCGGAAGGTGTTATCACAACCTGGTAGTAGCGAACAAGTGCAACTCCGCGGCCACTTATATACACGCTCAGGAGGGCGAAGCCGGGGATGAGGAGGTGAACAACTGGCCTGCACACGCAGCCTTCTCCCTCCGCACCCCTCTCTCCAGGTTCGCCGACCCAGCAGAGGGGCAGTAGGACAGCCTTTTCGATGCATATGTCCTCGACCGGCTGCCTGCCTCCACCCCCCAGCACCCCGCACGCTCCAGCGCGCAGCCAAACACATGTTTTAAATACGACAATGCTGGCACCTGACGCAAACCACTCGGGTGCCAGGGGGAGGGGCAAGTTGCCTAAACAAACTCCCACGTTGCGCCCTACAAAGTGTAAGTGTTTGTGCAACTGAAAATAAATTAAAATGATGTGAGGCAAAACCTCGGTGGACACTGACATAAGTACTTTGAAGGTTACCACCACACTGCACAGCACATACTAAGACTGTTGAGTAGTGGTCCTCGCACCCAACATGTTTGGACCTGCATGTCAGTTTTTGGCTTAAAATAGAAAAGATACAATAACATATTAAATGCAGATTTTATTGCAAATGTGCCAAGTTCGGTATCAGATGATTTGCACCAATGCAAATATATCTAGCGATACAATTAACTGTAAGCTGTGATATGTGCTTTGAATAGCTCTACTATTTATCAATGAGCATGCAGCTGAGTTTGTCATACATGTGTGTGCTGAGAACACTTTGGTACCATTATCATAAAGCTAGACGTGAAGAAAGTGGATTGAAGAAACTGTAACGAAACCATTAAGCTATGTTAATTAGAAATTTAGGAACAACTAATTACTTCATGTTAGCTGACGAAAGTCAATGCTGCTTTAATGGCTGGCAAATAACTGTAGTAGGGATTAACAATTTGGCAACATTTAGTTCTTCAAACCTCTTTCTTTTATTGCAAGGTATGACGAATATTCCATAAACCAACAACACTATCGCAAGCTGCCGCAAGCCTATACTACCTGCAGAAGTCTTGTCAGCTTGGAGTCCCGGTATGGAATGTGCTTAGACTTGCCATCCACTAGAGCAGATATAACATTTCCTAATGCAGACAGAGACAAGTTGATCTTGGTTGCTTCCTTCAACCTTTCACCCGTTGCTCCTGCAAATACAATTGTGCGAGTGAGCACCCAGTTAAACATATATGTATTAATATTTTCTTTTAACAATTTTGTTGAAAAATTAGTGCTAGCCAAAAATTAGCATATCAAACCAGGGGAAAATACTTGGTGGACAGTAAAACTTAACTGCACAGCTACAAAAAGCAATGCGGACTCTGTTGATTTTTTTTTAAGGATGTATCGATGCAAGTCAAGGGTGAAGCGTCAACTGAAAAATTGCTTCCCTAATAATTCACATCACTCACTATAAATACTATGAAATTTGAGAATGGAACATAATTTATTTACAAAAGAGGGCTTGGTATATTTGGCTGCAGGGACAAAAGTGCCTCTTGTCTCGTGAAGGTACTTGGGCGTGGAAGCAGTTGTGTCCTCTATTTCTAGAACCCTAAGGCTATTGCTGCCGGAGAATGGCTCAGCGAAGGTGCAAGAGTTTGTAGTGGACTCAGTTGTAGCGAGGGCTGGAAGCAACCGAGTGACTTGCTTACTACACAAGGCTGGCCAAATGGCCACACCAAACTTGAATGAAGGAATGCAAATATTGACCGCGTTTTGTCTGGTCATTTGTACACAGATTCGCGTGTGCGCGGCTACATTTGTATACGTAAATGTCAGTAATAATTCTTGTATGTTATTCAACCTAAGTTCTACATCTTTATGAATAGTAAGTGCTGTGTCATCACAAAGTGCAACTATGCCTTCATAATTCTTTATATCAAGACGTTAGTAAGAATCTCCTTTTATTTTAATTGCAACATATGAAAGGTAGGGAAGTCTGTACTGTACTTAAAAAAGTGATGCCTGGTTACTCTTCTTTGTTTCCGAGAAGAAAATTAGGAGGAGGTAGATCACCAAAAATTGTAATTGTTTTCCGCGCGAGGCTAAATGACATATGCCCTTTTTGCTCCATGCTTCGCGCCGGCCCGGGAGCTGATAGAGCTAACTTCAGTCTGGTACACACACACACACACACGAAAGGCACTGTTGAAAATTCTCGAGGGTAGGGAGGTCAAGCAAAATTTCAAGTTTTTTGTGTTTGAGATCTTACCCCTCGTAAGTTCACCAGTGTTCGAAATTTCAACAGTTGGCCACTCAGTTTATTACTAAAATTAAAACTAATACGAATTATAATTTAATATAATTATAATATGTAGGGCCTACCTATATAAACGCACTGTCCATGTAGCATTTACCTGACATCGTATTTTTCGCGAACCTACACTCAAACAAAAAGTGCACTCAAACGCTTTACAATACATTAACACATTTTTATGTATACACACACGCCTGAGTCTGTGTTTGTTTACTTTTTACGCGCGCTTCCCTGTATCCGGGGGACCGTGCCGGGGGGCTATATCTGCCCTTCCAAGCAGCGTTGCTAATCTTCCAGCAAAAAATGTCCGTATGAAAATGTCATTTGGACCGTACACACTACAATTTAGAGTTTTATGCCAAGTTTATGCCTTAATTAGCATTATTCTCAATTTCATATAACTGTAGTAGCTAAATATTGACGGTTTTAGGTGATTCGCAACTTATACCCGTGTAATTTTCGCCAATGAATCGGGGATTTTCGAATAAGGAAGAAACACCCTTCAAGTTTTCTATTGCCCGTGAATGTTATAAGCTCCGCGAAAAACCCTGCTTGCTTAATTTCCGCAGTTTGTGCAAATGTTCGAAAAACAAAGTCAGTGTTTTTTAACACTACATTGCTTTTTGGCTTGTGTTACAACGATGCCTTTAATTTTTAGTGTTGGTATATTTTTTATTGAATTAAGTTAGATTAAAAAAAATTGATTTTGTTGAAACAATTGTGTCAAAATTTAATCGAGTGATAACGTTTTTAACTGATTTTCTTAAAATGTGCTAGGACCACGGCCATAGAGAAACAGGTCTGGACACTTGGGGCCTTATTCATAGTCGTGAGATAGTTCCGAGATGATCCTGAGATCATCTTGTGCCAGTTAGTCCAGGGTTGGTCCTATAGTCCGGACCAAGTGTTACCTTATTCATAAACGCCAAGTAACGTCGGACTAGATATAGTCCGCGTCTATGAATAAGACAAAAATTAGTCCGACGATAATCCCGCACTAGTACGGGTCAA
>PNEQ01112087.1:0-15667 GCA_003012365.1 Medauroidea extradentata
TATATATATATATATATATATATATATATATATATATATATATATATATATATTGTAGTTAGTCCACTCTTGTGCTCCAAAGATCTCTTTATCTTACTACTACTGTTCTCACCTGCATATTATGGGTGCAGGTTCAAATCCCGAGCAGTTCAAACATGATTCTACGCTCATTTGACGTAACGTATATGAAATAATACCTGGTCGTGTAGCGCAAGAGGGGATTTTCTCCGTGCAGTGTTGCCACTCTGTACAAGTTAAATTTAGCCCAGGGTTGGCGTGTGTGGGTTTGTTTCTGGTCATAGCGTACACACGTGCACTCACAGACTGTTGTTCTCTAACTACACTCCAGGAGCAAACACAGTGGTTTCCCTATTCAAAACAATACTGTCAACATCACACGAACAATGTCGTGCAGTAACTAATAAGGCAGATATCCACCATTAAAAAGTCAACGTTTAAAACGCTTTTAACTGAAAATAATGAAATCTTCTACACGTTAAAGAAGTTACCTGTGAATTATGATGTTTTATGCAAACCTAAAGCTGTTACGGCCAGACCGGTAATACAGAAAACATTGTTATTATTTTTTTTCGGAAATGCAGTTTGCGTATAATGTTCCATGAAGGTAAATTATATTGTGAATTTCGTATGAGTATTAGTTAATTGAAAATAATGAAAATATCCAAGGGTTACACGCAACTTGGCTGGATAAAAACATACCACTTACTTTTTTCCTCGTTGTAGGGAATGACAGTGCTCAACAATTACGTAAAGTAAATCATCATTCACAGAAGCTTACTTTAACCGCCAGTATGTCTTATTGTTTTCAGATAAAACCATCTTAAACGCCGAATTTGAAGCGTGGATATCTCCCTTATGAGTTATTGTATGACAGTGTTCGAATCTCGTTTTGTATAGGAATCACGTCACAGTGTTTGTACCTGTAGTTTAGGAAGATTCTGTGTATGTATGTATACGTGTGTATACACACGCATATATATATATACACACACATGCATACATATGAGTGGGCATAAGCTACGTTCAGAGGGCATTCGCCAGTTCTCTAAACGACGCTGTGAGGATATTTTTTCTTGCGTGGACCGGGTGCCGGTCATAACGAAAGGTTCTTATATTCGTATTCTACCGGCTATTCTGAGTTTATAAATGTATAGAACATTGTATTTTCAGCCGTTCCTAATTTTGCTGTTTAATGTAGGATTTGTAGTTCCGCAGTTTACCACCAGACGGTATCCTAGTCTACTTGCAAACACACTTTTTCTAGTCTGTGCAGTTCTAGAGAGAACCACTTCACACACACCTTAAAGTTACACACTCTTGAAAGTCAACCTATTTTGCAAATACCTGATGTGATTGCATTACCAGTATCATGTACACCAAACTAAGACCGTTTCCAGCAGCCAATCAGGAAGCATTATTTTACATTTTAAACTGGAACACATTCTAGCTACATGTTGCCAGCGCATCAGAATATGAGGACCATCTTACACGCACCAGGGTACAATTTAAAAACATCAAGCGAGGACCAGATGTAGGAAGCATTAGATTATATAGTACAGAAGTATTTTGTATTGCGGGCAGAGTTACAACAACTGTTAAAAGCTATTATTAAATGTAAAATGATAATTCAACGTGTAATATGAACCTTTAAAGGTATATTTTTATGCAGTTTTCTTACAGTGAAAAAGTAATATTGTTGTAGTTACCATACTTGTGTTAAAATAGGGACAACAAAACAGTTTGTTTGTTGGTACTACTGTGGACAGTTCCTTCTACAATCTGTTTTGTAGAAGTTAACATCTGGTGTGTAAAGGCAACAAGGATCTTTGTTTCTTCTACAAAACAGTTTGTTGAAGGAAGTGTCCAGAGTAGTACCGACAACCAAACTGTTTTGTTGCCCTATTTTAACAGCGATATGGTACCTGCAACTATATAATTTTTTTAGTGTAAGCTGAATCGGCGCAACTAAATTATTCCTAAATTAAAAGTTGATGTACAACACGCTATGATAAATTTTATTATGAAGTTGAGAGTGGTTTCACAACTACCATTACTCGACAAAGTGATCAGGGTTCAACTCCCGACGGGGTAGACCTGAATTTTTGCTTGTGAATTTAACTGCGCGGTGCCGCTGGCCAGCGTGTTTTCTCGGAGATGTCCTGCTCCATCCTCCCCTTTATTTTGGCGTTGCTCCATACCGCATGTCTTTACAAGCGCCTAACAGCGTTACAGGTTTTTTTTTTTTTTTTTTTTTTTTTTTTTTTTTTTTTTTTTTTTTTTTTAGGATCTACATTATCACTGTTCATGTCAATTGTATTTAATTTATATATAGTTGTTTAGTTTTTACGTGGTGTTATCTTTTTGAGAAGTATTTGTCTGGTACGGCAATTTCTAAGGAAAAACCATAATGCAAAATAACAACAGCTACACGCTAGCACATTAAATATCGTCACCCTTCACTGATTGGTTACATTTCGAGATATTATGGGCCTTATTCATAGTCGTGAGATAGTTCCGAGATGATCCTGAGATCATCTTGTGCCAGTTAGTCCAGGGTTAGTCCTATAGTCCGGACCAAGTGTTACCTTATTCATAAACGCCAAGTAACGTCGGACTAAATATAGTCCGCGTCTATGAATAAGACAAAAATTAGTCCGACGATAATCCCGCACTAGTCCGGGTCAAAAACGACTATGAATAAGCCCCTATATTTTCACTTGTGTACGTAAACTGCCACCATTGTTTCATTACTCCTTACTGGTGGCGTGGCTAAACCTGGTTCTACTCATCACTGCTACGTTACTTACTAGACAGTACATCCAAAGGCGGTTTTATTGAGTGAGATGCACAATGACGATGTTCACAGAGGCTTACACTATCACAGATTATGGATGAAACACATTGAAGTGGCGCAACAGTTACGCGCTGGAATCGCAATTACTATGCCATGGGTTCGAATCCCTATTTCGGCCATTATGTTCATGGTTTCTAGAAATCGGTTCAGGTGAATGCTGTCATGGCTCCTTGAAAAATACCACGACCGATTCCTTTCTCAGTTTTTATCCTCGTGTAAAGTTGTGTCTCACCTTATCGAATGACATCGCTGACATAGGTAAAGTATTTAGCATTGAATGACAAAACATCTATACAAATAATTATTTTTGTATGAATATTGCCAGTATGCTTTGTTTGGTCCATGTACGTCGACTGGCCAGGCAAGGACGTGGACAGCCAGGTAGAAGGTCACCCATTGCCCTGGCAGAGCGGAAGTGATGCCCACCCCTCTCCCTCATCCTATCTATCACACTCTACCCTACCCCTACCTCTCCCAGCGTCCACAGTTGCGGAAATGTCCAGCAGCAGGGAAACAGTTCTCTCTTCAGACTTCGTCCCGTTTGTAAAATATTATGTAGTAAGAAAAGTGAGCACAACAACTCTATTAAGGGACCCGCTACCTCAAACCTATTTTTTTTTTTTTTTTTTTAGGTATGAAAGTAGAGCTGCAAAAACGTGTTAATGGCACAAGACTCAACAACAATATAGTCTCTAAGCGTTGAGTGCATTGTTTTCGTAATACGCGTTCTTCTGTGCGACTTTGAGTGGAGAACTTGTGATGATCCATGTATATCACTTCAAAGAACATTAGTAGAGGGATATTGTATTAATATGTGCAATACCTGTCTAAGATACTGGCCGGAATTACTTCATTAGAATGTTGGTTAATTTTCTAAATATGTTGAAGCGAGGATTACACAACTGTACTTGCGGGATGTACTGTTATACAGGATGTTACAAAAAGGTACGGCCAAACTTTCAGCAAACATTCCACACACACAAAAAAGAAAATATGTGATATGAACTATGTCCGGAAACGATTAATTACCATGGTAGAGCTCAATTCCTTACATCTCGTTAAATGTCATCGTAAAAATCATTTCGTACAGACACTGTTCCAATTACCCAATGGAATGTTTCGTTAGAATGTACGTTACTTCCTAGGATCACAGCCAGGTGGGCAACGTGACGGAAGGTATTCGTGACTGCATTGCGTCTCTTCAACTCACAGTCCAGATTACCTTCCTATTCGTGATCAAGGACCGAGGGAAAACATGCCAAAAGTTACTACATAAAGATGATGGCAAACATCATGCTCATTTTGTATTGTTACTCACAACTGTGCACACATTCAGTGCTGACCAATAATTTCAGTTCCTTGTCCAAGGGCTAAATGTGATAATGGAAATTTAGATACAACACAAATTACATCGATACATTCGAACATAACTCCCTTCAACTCATGTACTTCTCTTACGTATAATCCGTATATAAATTATCCACATCTGAATATTCATACAGCTCGTCATTCCCACGTGTGGTTTCTAAACAATATGAACTACCCACAAGCCGCAATCAACAAGTGTGACATCTGAGATGAATCCCTCGCTTAGTGTCACTGTAAAAAATGTTGTGTAATTTTACACGAATGTACGTGGCAGCACAATCTCCATACATGTACTTGTAATTTTACACGTTACTTAAACCCGTACTTCAAAGGAAAAAATAAAAATTAAATAAAATTAAAATTAAATAAAACAAAATAAAGTATTTTTAAAATTAACTGGCAACCTGGTGCAGAATTTTGAAATTTTCTGGAACCTAACGTGAGTTAGACCTGTAAGATTAATTAATTTCTGAAGTTATTCGTAACTTATAAATTATCTCGAGTAACTTACAACTATTTTCAACTAACGAAAACTTCTGGCCCTGAGAGGATTCGAACCCACGGCCTTAGAGTAAGCAGTCAGTGACCGTAACCACGAGACCACCGATGGTTGTTAGTTAATATGGTTCGTGATATGGGATCCATTCATTGCAGTCTAAACAGCCATCTTAATTAGTTGTTTTAGGCATTTACTGGGATTATTTTAGCAAGCTGTTCCAAATGCGCAAGGGAAAACCTTTTCCTCTTTCTTACCACGGGAATATCTGCTGAATTGTACAACTAATATATAGCACAGCCTAATATTTGGGCGACGGTCCAGCTTATTATACCGAGTCAACTGCCGTATTAAAAATTTGTATTTCAAGTAAGTTTATACAATTTTTTTTTTTTTTTTTTTGTAAAATGACAAACTTCGTTTAGCGAAAATATTTTTGAGATGAACACAGTAAAATTGGAGTAAAGTTGGAGTTCGCGGCAATAGGTTTTGCACATTTTTAACTGCAAATTTACGCGAAAACCACATCGTAATAAAATATAATGAGTTTAGGTGTTAGTAAATACTTTTTATACATATGTGAACATGTATGTACGTCAGAGATGATAAAATTGTTAAAGCTTTCTATTTAAAATACGCTTAAATCGTTTACTTGATATGATACTGTACCTACGTAAATTGCTCGAGTAAATTTAGAAGTATTTTGCCGTTTCAAAACTGCACTGTGAAACAAGAATTTTTACATTTAAATCAGTGTATTTATACATAAACAGCGCGGTTATAAAACACAAAATTACGTGTAATATTACAACATGTTACTGTATTTCTACACGTACTTTCAAGAATGTAAATTTACATCAACTTCCTAGTAAATTTGTGTATGCATTTTTTTTTTTTTTTTAAATCAAAGATCTGTACATATTTTGGACCAGCAAGAACAATTGTTTATAATTACACTTGCTGTACTTGTATTCTGTAATTACACGTACAAAAGTGTAAAACTACCAGCTATTTGTACGTGTATTTTTACACATTTTTTTATAGTTTAGACCATTACGTTATCCGCATGCAGACTCTGCGACATCCGTATCCATTGTCTCACAAGATACACGTCCACACTACAATTCTGTTTCATCCACAGGTTATTAGCTGTAATTATTTATGTGTAACCTATTTATCTTTCTGAAGTGATTGTAAGCCTAAGTATATGCAAATCTACCTATATCCGAGGAACCAAAACATAATGTAACATGTTCAATATTCATTTACTTTACGCGATCATTCCCACAGGACCACGCGATGCTACAAGGATTCGTCTCCATCAGAGTCTACCTTCTTATAATATTAAATCTTTAAAGCTAATTTTTACATACACTGTTAGAAAAAATTTCCGTGAAATTACGGAAAAGTGCTGGCAAAAAATTATCCAGAAATCTTCGTAAAGTAACGGACACTCAGTTTTTCTTGATAACGGAACCCTCCGTAAAATAACGGACAATCCGTTTTCTGCAAAAAAAATTAAGTTTCTGTAATCTACTAGCACTCTATTTTCTAGAAATACTATATTTTCTTGTTAGCTATGTGTTTTCGAAATTC
This sequence comes from Medauroidea extradentata, assembly GCA_003012365.1. NCBI lineage: Eukaryota > Metazoa > Arthropoda > Insecta > Phasmatodea > Phasmatidae > Medauroidea > Medauroidea extradentata. The sequence goes on from PNEQ01112087.1 coordinate 6,336, forward strand.
TGACGCACTATTTAGTAACCTGAAAAATTGTTCGAATTTGCTGGGATTCGAAACCACTGTACCACAGCGACTAGTTATAAGTGAATGAGTTCCATGCAGTGGTAAGATATCAACTTTATAAGAGACGACTTTTGTATTTGATATCTAGGATTCATAGTGATTATTAATACCACTTTTTTTTTTTTAGATACACAGTGAAATATGCTTCAAAATTGTAGAAACATATTTTCATGAATTTATGGAAAGTTACAGTCAAACATCTGTAAACTGGCAATACTGACACATTTCCGTAAACATAATATTACGAAAGCCAGTTCCGTAAAATTACAATACTTTTCTGTAAATATTTCCGTGAATTTACGGAAATTTTTAACAGTGTATCTGATGGCTACAACAAATCTTTCTGTAGGAGGAACAGGTATCATGTTGACATTATACATTACATTTGTAACCGGGATGAAGTTTTATCTATGAGTTCATCAAAAGATGCGATCAACATACGAAAATAATAAAAAAAATTGATTTTGTCTTCACAAAAATCACTGCATACAGTCATGAAAGCAGCCGTCGGTTCTCTGCTATGATTTAACGGATTAATCCAGAAACGCTGCTTTCTTGTTTGTTCCTATATTCAGCTAAACAATAGCCAACAGCAAAGTTATCTTCGGAAAACAGCCATCAACTTGGCTTTCCGCGTAGCATACGCCCAGCTGTGTAAACACTTGCTTGTCGTCCGCCCTATATACGCCCGCGCAGTGACTGCGTAACCGGGCGTTGCCTTCCCTCCCAACTACTGTCACAGCGCTCGGCAAACTTCTTGCTAAGTCCTAGGATTGGACTATATTCTGACACCTCGTAGTTCGCAGTTCAACAAGACGAGGTATAACAGTAGTGTTACGTGCTTAACCTTAGTTAGCTATATTTGAAATATTTAAACGACGTTTAGAGCTACGTTTTTGAACTGGCGCCGCAGTCATGCGTATGACGTATGGCGTATGGCGGATGGCGTATGGCATTACCCACTCCGATTAATTACGTTATATTTTAAAAAATCTCTTGATGTACAACTCATAAAGTTCTGTAACAGTTTTAATTAGTTTTTGTCGTCGTACGAGAAGTTGTCTCAGACATTTTACTTTCTCTCGTCTCATACTAGTTTTACTTTTTAGGTAGACGAAGTAGTTAATCCTCAGTTGTTTTTAGAAACTGAGAATATCAATTATTTTTTTTTATTTTGTAATTTTTGCTCAAACTGTCCTTATCAGCCAAAGTACTACTTTTTAAAAACTGATTAAAGGGAGAAGCCGTAGTTGTATTGAACATTTTCAAATTGTTATATTTCTGAGACGACTGGTAATTCGCCCTGAGGCGTTTAGGTTGCATAGCACTTGTAGTAAATTACATTTACATTTTCTCACTGCCATAATTAAATATTTCGGCTAAAATTCCTGTTTTAATAGTTACGATTTAAGAGGCAGCGTCACTTCTTTTGTTAACATTATAAATTGTCGTTAGTAAATGAAGATTGTGACGAATAACCGGCAACGTTTCTTTATAGAAACATGACATTTTACTATTAGGTGCGTATTGTTGGATGAAATTGGTACTGGCAGTTATTTACTGTTTATTGTTTGGTGAGAGAGTCTTCTAATCTTAAAATATTAAAATTTGCTTAATAATTCCATAGTTACGTTTCAGTTTTATATAACAATACAATTAGCTACATCCCTATAGAAATATTTCAAAAAACCCTACCAGATTTTAATCAGGAAGAAATTATGAGAAATGCATCATAAAAATTGACGCGGGCTCTTAAGTACATGTATGTATTGTCCGGGTGCATGTTGTTATTTTAGTTCATAGACTGTCTCATTGAATGGTATGAAACAATGTGTCCGTCTACTGCGAACAATAACCTAAGTTGTGTCACACAGATACGTTCTCAATCACGTATTATAGCACGAAGAGTTGTCTCTGCATTTATCTCTACAACTGAGGGCCAATCATCTTGCTACAAGGTTGTGATTGTGAGCTGTATAATATTTTGGAACATTTCGAAGACCTTGCATCTATAGGAACCTTTCTATTATTCTTGCATAAACACTAGATTTTCTATTTCTCGCGAATTACTTGCACTTCACCCCATGCGTAGAAACACTATGCCGCATTGTGCTTCATGACTGTTGGTGGTTTTGGCCGGGTGAGTGTACGATAGAGCGATAATAGGCTTCTGCGCACGTGACAAACATATCACGTTATCGTAGGCATTACGTTATGCGTAAAGTGACAATGCGTTAAATATAAGTTAACAATAAAATATGCTTAGTATTTATTAAATTTGAGACATTATTTCAAAAGGTATTTTAGTCATATGTATAGGCCAACATTTACTATATCAGGATATAGGAATAAAATACTATTCGTACGACTATGCGCGTATGACAGAGAAGAACTGTCGCTTGCCATAGTGAACATACTAACAGTTGGCCAACTGCTGAATAAAATCACTTGGTTGCTGGTACGTATAACTTATTTTTGCAAGTAATTATGTCATAAAAGTATTTGATAGCTTTAAACATAGATCAAGCCTTTAACGTAATATACGCTCAGCGCATTCGAAATATTTTACATAAATTACTAAACAAATACATACATAATATAAACACAGAATATACTTCTGGCTACAAAAATAGCAGATTCTCAATAGCAAATCAATAAAGAAAGCAAGTAAATATTAACAATAAATAAGTAAAATAAATCCTAAATAAGTTACAGTTAGGAGTATTATAAATATTGAATTAATCTGAATTATTTTAGCAGTGTATTTACAGCTGCAGTAGGCATAACAAGTGATAAATATCGTATAGGAAGGGTAGCGAAAGGCAGGGCATCGTGTCCCGAGTGCCTGGAAGTGTCGGCCAAACACTGAAGGAAGGTAATAAAGAAGCCCTAGGAAATGGAAGCTAGTAAATGCGAAGGGAGAATTGAACAGGAGTATCCTGAGAACCTCCCCCCCCCCCTCCGGCCGACGGCAATGTCCCCAAGTTTCCTACCGGCGACAATTCAATGAACGACCCCACTGAGAATGGAACCGGGACCGCTTTACTGAGAGCGAGAGAGATCTGCACCAAGTAACTACTGCTATTTTACAGCAGAAAAATCACAAATCTGAATCCAATTAATCTGAAATACTCGATAATTTAGTCCCGACAATGGAATGACTGGCACCCGTGTTCATGATCGTTGAAGGAAAAAAAATGAACAATTTGTTGATGTCAAGAATCATCTAGTGGCAGTAGTTTTTTTTTTTTTTTTTTTTTTTTTATTTATTTAGAGCAAACGTTCAAACCATACTTTGGCCGCTCATTACAGCACACACGACGACTGCATGAAGTAAAAGCGTGTTTCTCTAGTAACAAAGAGTGATCTTTCATTTTGTCCGCAGTAAGCGGCGAAGACGACAGGATTTATGATACTTAAAAAATTTGTTGCTTCCAACAAACATAAATCATATCAACTCAACTTCGTAATCTCACTTTTACAAGTTTATTATTTTACTGATTTAAGTTGGAGAATCGTTATAAATATTTTGCAAATCGTAAGTTTTTCTCAAAAGATGTGAATAAAATATGACGGACGATTTAAAAAAAAAAGTAGTTGTACAAAATGTAAAAACTATTTCAGTATTTACCGTTGTATACACTTCAGCATGTTAGCTAAACACTGTAGAAGGTGCACACTATCATGTGCCAATTTGAGCGTTTTACATGTTTGTACGAATGATTACCGAAAACAAATACAGCGTAAATATAATTGTATGTACATGACCCTAAACGTAATAATTTGCGTGTAAATTTACGTTCATTACCTACATGGAATGCCATTATTACAAATAAATTAGGTACGATTTGTAGCCTACTGGTGTTTATGTAAGTATCATTTTGAAGTGAAAAGCACTTCTTTGTCCTGAAGGTTCGATAGATATAAATAATGATTCGAATGATTCGAAAAAAAAATTCAGTTTTTTACCCTCAAAAGGATTAATTTCGAATACTACTGAAACTGGCAAACATGCATTTTATGAGGGTTTTATTGAAGTGAAAATCATGACGGCAAGCCGTCAGATTCGAGTTATATCGACCATTCTTCGAAAACACATTTCACCTTCTTAGGAGTCAAATTAAAACACATTTTTCTTTAGTGCTTGCCTTTCCGAGCAGTATGTTTCGCAATGACGATAAATATATCGCTAGGACTGTTTGCCACGCCGTCAGGATTACGTGGCGGTCTTGCATGTCGGGTAGGAATGATAAATACAATTTATATGTATTTTTTACTTTTGTTGCTACTTATTTATTTTGTAAATTAAAAGAGAATTCAATACTACATTTGTAAGTTAAAGCAGGTGTTCTTAATACTGGTGACAGGTAGAAAGTATTAGCCATGTATTTATTTAACAGTATAAACACTTTGTTAGAACATGTCACTGCAATTCATTGTAAGTACGATTCAGGGGTTTTCAGTAGCGGTGTTTAAGTTCGTAGTTATTATGAACACAATTTTGATGGTTTCATCTTACCCGATGTCATGTCCTGGTTGATACATTATTTCTTAGCCTGTACTGTGAATACCATAAAGATCACTGAAATACGATACTGGACTATTCTTTTCAGTACATTACGGCACTCAATTTGGTCATTAAAATACTACGAAGGCATTTATTGTGGACATGGCATATTTACTAAGCTATGTGATACCTAATTTTATCAGACCACATAAATTTACTCGTGATGTGATATTCTTGGTATTGCAATCCATTTTGTGATGTCTTTAATAACATGTACACCTTGAATTAGTCAGTGAGGGAAACATTACACTGCGCAACACATTGCAATACACAAAATATTACTGAGTAAAGCCAGCAACAAAATACATACTATAAAGTCTGTGGGGATAACAGCGCTCCAAATGTGACATCACAAATAAGTTTACATACCAAACTATTCCACACGTGAGACTGTGGTAACGTACGGAAAAAACACACTAAGTACAAGAACGGACTAAGACAACATTTTCATTAAGTTTACTGTTTCTAAGTCCTCCAACATAATTACAAACGTCCCTTTCAGACTGAAGTACTTCAAAATGTACTGGAAGTAAATTGGAAACTCAGATTTAAACATGCACTGAACTTTGCTATAGACTTTTCATCAATGTAATTGTATCGTCACCGCTTGATGTCGTGTAGTAAAAACACATCGGTGGGAATCTTGCACATTAGTATGGCGCTTGGCTCGTATCGGTGAGTCAGTTGCTGCGCGTTTCAAGGTCGCCCTTATAACTCCGTCGCTTGTGATCCTCTAACGAGCAGGTAAGCTGGGCGTGAAGCATGACAAGAACAACGACAAAGAAACATGAGTGTATGTGCGCCTTTGTCGGTTGTCGGCCAGCTGACAGTGAGACGTCATTCCCGGGTATGCAGTCCTCGCCTCGCCTGCTGCGTCTCCCCTCCACATTTACCTTGCCAAGCCTCGCACGTTTATACCTACATGTTGGGTCGACTATGTTATAACATTATTATTACTGAGCTCTTAAAATATTTAAAGTAGCTCAACAGCATAACGACACATTTTACCACATACCCAAGAATTCAGGTGAAGTAAAGTATCTAGTATATTCTTAAATATGTATATATATATATATATATATATATATATATATATATATATATATATATATATATATATATATATATATATATGATGTGTGTGTGTGTGTGTTGTGTGTGTGTGTTGTGTGTGAATGAAATTCGACGGGAGTTTCCTTTTTACAGTGGTGTCTTATGCTTAGACAGACACGAATTCTATTGAAGTTACCTTAGTTAATGTATTAGTTTACTTAGACATGTATTATATTGAAGTTACTTTAGATTGCCGAGTAGTAGGTATTGATGATCGTAAAATTAACAGTTCGTTGAAACTGGCAGTCAGTGTTGATGATGAAGTATAATGAAGTTTAATGAACAATCAAAACTTGACGAACTGTCAACTCCCACATGCGCGCGCGTTTCTCCCGTCCTGCCGAGCATTGCGTGACGTCACCAGGCAGAGAGGCGCGCGGCGCGTGCATGCCTGTAGCCCGTCATCATACTGTTGAAACGCGTGACGATTGAGCTCCGTGGTGTCTGATGGATCATGTTTGTGTAGAAATATTAACTTATTATGAACAATAATACCAGCAATATTGTACTGTTGCAGACTAAAAACTGTGGTGGAAATACCTCACATGGCAATTACATACATCGTCTTGCTAGCTACTACAGGCTCGAAACATCTATGTAATTATAAACAAATCCTAGCATCAGACATCAAATTAAAAATTACTGACTCACTGGTGTTGTCACCCTTCAATTATTGTGCAGGACTATTTGTTGGTCTAACGAAAAATAACAGTACAGAATTCAAAAACTTCATAAAGTGTGTGTACGAAAAAACATCACATTAGCGAAGATTCGCTGGCTGGATATGCACCGCACAATAGGTGATGCACAATAGGTGATGCACAATAGGTGCCAATTTTACTATGTCGCTCAAATGAAAAACATTCAGTATTTTCAACTGCCAAATTATCTGTTTACAAAATTTCACGAACAATCATTTAAACACGAGTATAATGCAAAAAAAAAAGGATCAACTGAAAACCTTTCCATAATCATATTCTTTTTTAAATTTTTGTAATTTTTACTAAATATTTTATTTTATGTATTTTAAATAAATATACGTAGATAATAATATATGTAAGTTAAAGTTCTAAAATAATAGCTAAACGTCTTAATTTTTTATTTATATTAACAATTATCTCGTATACTAATTAATTAATATTTTATATTAGCATCGCACATTATTTTTCTTGTGCAGTATTAGATACTATCAAGGGTTAAACACGGCAAATTGTAAATCGTGCTAATGATGAACTTCGTATGTCTGTCTATAAATAAATATTTAAAAATAAATCCGAAATTATGTATCATCGTTTTCTGAAAGTCATTAGGTGCACGTGGGAAGATGACATAAATGTTAACAATACACGCATGTGCTCTGCGTATTTCATAACAGATGACGATCAGAGCGAATAAAAAATGGACTGTTAGGACTATCATAAAAGAAGAAATTTGCTAGTGAATGCTGTTCGATCTGTGTCCATTCCGAATTGTAACGGAGAAAAGTCAGTTACGACAGCAAACAAAACAGCTCAGGTAACTTACAATATTGCTAAATAACCTTATACAAAAAGTATGTGTATGTAGGCTGTGTAGTGACGTTTATTAAGGGGTCTAACTACAATCGCTAAAGGAAATTATATAAAATATATTTATGAGAAATGTGTACAATACGTTGATGCAACGAGAATAAATTGAATTCAAGGTGTATTTCTGTGAATGAGGTACTAAGGACGACATTGACCGACACTTCTACTGCAGTATCGCCTTTAACGCAAGCCACTGACATTGCGTGCATTGTTGTGTAGAAACCTCGCCTGAATGACACTTTCAGCACTGATACTATACATATATATATTTACTAGTAATACGTTTTAAACTAAGTGCAGTGTAGATTTATAATATAGATTCCCACGAATTTAGTTATAACAGGTCGAACTATGTATATATTTACAGTATTTTTGAGATGCTCCAAAATTATCATCAGATTAAACGCGGTGTGTTAAAACTACAATTCCTACATTGTTTAAAATGTGAGTTTTTTTGTTGATGCACTTATTGGATGCACGTAGTTGCTTAGATGAAATATTTCGCTAGCACGCTGCAACACAGTCTACAAGGCAGGTAGACGGACCCCTTGAGCTGCATTGTTATTAACTTTGTTGTCAGATCCCTTTGGAAGAATGCTTATTAAGCTGTTATAGTTGGTACTGTTACAAAATGCACGTATATTTCTATCTCGTTTGTTGGGTGTGAACGTAGTACGCGAAATTTACACTTAATTCGGCCGAGGAAGTATGGAGACCATATAGTGACTAATATGATAAACTAAGAATAGTGAAGTGTTAACTTAAATCCAGATAAATATATATCGTATCACACTGATCCTTGTATCGTAACACAAAAGTCTCGTATAATGTTTTTGAAATTTCACTGATGAATTTGGTTTACAGTAAACCTGTTTAATTTATTTAAATGTTTTATCTGGTAAAATATATTTAAAATATATTTTCCAACTTATTCGGTCCGTACAAATGGACTGAATCCATTATATTATTTAAACTTTTTGGAAAATATGTATTTTTACAGATTTAAGTGTAAATATATGACTCATGTAATGCCTTACTGCATAATTTTTGTTATAAATTTCCCTGTGAAAACTGTAACAGATAGTTTTGTTTGTTTGCTAAGGTTGCGTCTGTCGTTAGAGCAGTATAGCGTGGTGCACTGGCCCGGTCTCTGCCGCGTGACGTCATGTGCTGACAGCCAATGGCGTGCGAGTAGTCAAAGCGGCCCCCCCCCCCTGGGTGAAACCGGCCAGTAATGCTCCTATCTACCAAGCAAATTGAATTCCGACTTGACAGTAAAAAAATGGGAATTATTGATACCTGATTAGTTTTTTATCTACAGTATTATAAAATATTATTGTATGTAGTATTTAGTAATGTATTGTTAGTTTTAAATGTGCATCTGCTTATTTTCATATGAAGTTATGCAACGTTTATATCTGCTACTAATTCGTTGCTTTTCGTATTTACCTGCACGGTAATGGTACTGTTCGAGGAAACAGTTAGTATTATACTTGCAGTAGGTCAAATAAATAAACGATTGGTTGTATTTATATGGTGACGTAGGGTTAAGGACCCGATGCGCCAGAGTACAGGAGTCAGCCTATAAAGTCAATTTCGCACTGACTTCTTAAATTCGCGAGGCGTCACTTTACGTATGCGTGTCTACAATAAAAACAATGATGCCTAGCCAACGTCTTTCGCGTCCGGCACCCGAGACAAGAGTATTTATATTCAATAGTATACAAAACTGATGCCTAGCCGACGTCTCCCACGTCCGGCATCCGCGGTAAGAGTATTTATATTCAATATTATACAAAACTGATGCCTAGCCGACGTCTCCCACGTCCGGCATCCGCGGTAAGAGTATTTATATTCAATAGTATACAAAACTGATGCCTAGCCGACGTCTCCCACGTCCGGCATCCGCGGTCAGAGTATTTATATTCAATAGTATACAAAACTGATGCCTAGCCGACGTCTCCCACGTCCGGCATCCGCGGTAAGAGTATTTATATTCAATAGTATACAAAACTGATGCCTAG